>PVJA010022414.1:0-34289 GCA_004027025.1 Myocastor coypus
TTGCCTAAATAGGAGCTTTAGACTGCTGAGCTATCTTGCAGGCCCTCCCTTTCCTTTTTTTTTTTTTTTTTTCTAGTACTGAGGATTGAACTTATAACCCTGTGCTTGCCAGGAAAACACTTATTCTCCTGAGTTATCTCCCTGGCCTTGTTCTTTCCCTTTAGTAGTTCTCCGTTTCCCCTGTGCCATCTGCTGCTATCTGGGTGAATGCTGAGGATGCACCATTCTTTCTTTAGATGCTGGATGTGGTTCTCTTGGCTTTGTGAGTATTGTCTTAATAGTTTCCTACACAATCTCATACCTTATGTCCTCATTTCAGTTCAGTACAGTCAGTATTTTCTTTGACCCATATATTTTGGAACTTTTCCTATATCTCTGTTATGGTATCTAATTTAATTCTGTCATGTTAACATTGTTTTTGATGTCAGTCAATTTACAGGGTTTTTTTTTTTTTTGTTTTGTTTTTTTTTCTTTCAGGACTGGGGATTGAATTCAGGCCCTCAGGCCCTCAGGCCCTCAGGCCCTCAGGCTTACTCTACTGAGCTATCTCCCCAGCCTCTCCTTCCTCTAACTTTTAACCTTGTTGTACCTTAACATTTATAGTTAATTTCTGGAGCCTCTGTAATGGTCCATGCCTGTAATCCCAGCATTCTGGGATACTGAGGCCAGGAGGATCTCAAATTCAAGTTCAGCCAGCACAGTTTCAGGCATTTAGTGATGTCTATACTGTCTCAGAATTATTATTTTTTCAATTAGTCTTTTTAATGTTTTTTACTTTTATTTTTTATTTATGTTTTGGCTAGCTCAGCCTGCCCTGGAGGTGGGGCTGACACAGCATATGCAGGGGATTGAACTGTAGTTGTCAAAGCAGGTGCTTTAGACTGCTGAGCTATCTCGCTGGCCCCTGTGTCAGAATTAGATAAGGAAAAATGACAAACTGCTGGGGACATAGCTCATTGTAAAGATCCTGCATTAACTACGCCCCCCCGCCCCCCTGGAATTGAGTAAAATATCTGGGACGCAACATGCTGCATTTGAAAATATACTCAGTTTCTGTCATCTAGGCCAGGCCCTGAGCCATCTTTGCCTGTTTCCTGAGTGTTGGTATAAGTTTGTCCCACCACACTCAGCCTCATTGCTGTACTTAGATCATTTATATCTAAGGTGGCAGCTGGTATTTATTGTTAAGTTTCAGCCAGCTGTCTTGGTATGTTTTTTTTTCTTGTCTCTCTTCTTCTTTGTTTTGGTCAGTTGGATTTTTCTTTCTCTTCTTTTGGAAACAGGCCCAGGCTGGCTTTGGACTTGAGGTGATCCTCTAGCCTTAGTCTCCTCTTCATGCTGGGATATAAAGACAGGTGCTGTCACAGGCTAATTACGGATTTTTTTTTTTTTTTTTTTATGGTTCCATTTAATCTCCTCTTTTAGTTTTGTAGCTGTAATGTACATCTTTTAACTTACCATTATACTTTCAAGTGATACTGATCCTTTTTTCTTTTTGCGGGACTGGGGTTGAAACTCATGACCTTGCACTTGCCAGGCAGGCACTTGTACCATGGAGCTGTCTCCCCAGCCTCTACTAATCCTTTTCTATTGTTCTGTTAGAGTTTTATAATAGTATACTTACTAATTACTTTCTTTTTTTTTTTAAGACTGTATCTCATTATGCAGTCCAGGATGGCCTCAAACTTGCAGTGATCCTCCTGCCTAAACCTCCTCTGAGTGCTAGGATTATAAGCGTGCACTACTGTGCCTAGCTCTTTTTTGTACTATTATTTTCATTTATATTTACCTACATGGTTGACATTTCTGGTGTTTTTCATTCTTTGGTAGAATCCATCCATATTTCCATTTGGTATCATTTTCTTTCATCCCGAAGGGCTTCCTTTAACTTTTTTTTTAATGTACTTGGTACAGTTTGGATTCATAGTGATCTACCTGTTTTCAGCCTCTCAAGTGTTAAGAGTGCATTGAATCCTAGTTGCTTGTTTAAGCAGGTACTTAGTCCACTGAGCTATCTTTTCAGCCCAACTTACTTACTTACTTACTTTCTTTCTTTCTTTCATCTTTTTGAGACAGGGTCTCACTATGCAGTTCAGGCTGGCCTTGAGCTCACTTTTGTAGCCCAGACTTTTCTCGAACTCGCACCGATCCTCCTGCCTCAGCCTCCTAAGTGCTGGGATTACAGGTGTGCGCCACCACACCTGGCCTAACTTTTTATTTTTTTTAAGTGTGTTGTAGATCTGATACTGATTATCCTCCCTTCACACCCCCAAGCTTTTTTTTTGGTAGTACTGGGGATCAAACTCAAGACCTTTCACTTGCTAGACAGGTACTTATTCCACTGGTACTTATTCCTCGTCCCCTCCCCCATTTGTGTTTAAAATAAATCTTCATTCTTGTTTTCAGTATTAGCTATTTTTGCTGGCTGTGGAGTTCTCTGAGGAGTTTCTCTTGGAACTTTAGAGACATTGGTCTTGTTTATTTCTTTTTGGGGGGAGATAGGGTTTCACTATGTAGTTCAGGCTGGCTTTGAGCTCACTTTGTAGCCCAGACTGATCTCAAACACACAGTGATCTTCCTTATGCCTCAGCCTCCTGAGTGCTGGAATTACAGGCATACACCACCACAGCTGACTCTGATCTTGTTTCTTTTCATCTGCATTCAAAAATTTGGCAAGACCTCTGCCACTCTTACCTGTCCTGTTTTGTTAGGATGTCTTCATTTCTAGTTGAATGTAAGATTTTTTTTTAAATAACTTTTTATTTAAGCTTGATGACATTCTTCATTAATGTTTTGTTTTCTTTCCTTTTCCACCATACTAGAGGTCAAACCCAAGTCCTCTTACATCCCAAGCATATGCTATAGTACTGGGCATATATTCAGTCCCTTTCAAAGTTTATGTTCACATATTATTTGGTTATTGGTTTTTTGAGATAGGGTTTTGTTTTGTATGACAGGCCTTAAACTCACTGTTGTTGTCCTGCCTCAGCCTTCTGAGTGCTGGGATTATAAGTGTGTAGTACCATGTCTTTATTTTCAAGTTTTTAATTCCTTTATTTTTGGAGTGCAGTACTGAAGTTTGAATCCAGAGGTACTCTACCAGTGAGCCATATCCCTTGCTCACTCGCTCTATCTCTTGCTCGCTCTCGTGTTCTCACTGTCTCTTTCTTGTACTGGAAATGGAACTTGGGATCTTGTACTTGTTAGGCAGGTGTGGGTTCTTGTGCCACTGAGCTACATTCCTGGCTTCATTTTCTTTTTTGTCTGTCTGTCTGTCTGTCTATCATGGCCAGTTCAGCTTACCCTGGGGGTGGGGCTAGTGCAGCATGTGGTGCCAGGGATTCAGCTGTGATCCCTGAGGTTGCCTAAGCTTGCCTAAGCAGGTGCTTTAGATTGCTGAACCATCTTGCTGACCCCATCTTATTTCTTTCTTTCTTTCTTTTTTCTTTTTCTTTTTCTTTTTTTGCAGATCTAGGGATCAAACTCAGGACCTTGCACTTGCTAGGCAGGTACTCGTGCCCTTGAGCTATCTCCCCAGCCCCTTCCACATTCTTTTTATGGTTTTTATTACTATGTTTTCAAGGTCTTCGATTTTATTTTGTGATGTCTGATCTGCTGCTGTAAGTCTTAACTGATGTATTGTCTATCCTTTATTCATTTTTAAAACATTTATTTATTTATGGCTTAGCTGGCACTGGGGATGGCGCTGGCGCAGCATGTGGTGCTAGGGCTCTAGCCTGTGGTTGCCTCAGCTTGCCTAAGCAGACACTTTGAGCTATCTCTTGGACCTTGTCTGTCCTTTAATTAGGTGTTAAACGCTATTCGTTCTTGTATACTGGATACTTTGTATTGCAGTACATGTCCCTAACTTCGTTCTGTGAGTTGGAAATGAGTTTCAGTTTTTTTCTTTTTAAAAATTTGTTTTCAGGGGGCCCAGCAGGATGGTTCAGTGGTCTAAAGCGCCTGCTTGGGAAAGCTTGGGCAGCTTCAGGGACCTTGGTTCGCGTTCTGAAACAAGAAAAAAATAAATTAAAAAAATTCTTTAAAAATATTTAAAAAAATTTGTTTTCAGGTCTCACTTTTAGCTTTGTTTGAAAGGATTAGAGTAGGTTTTGTTTGGGGCTAGTTTTGTTCCCTACTGAACCCAGGACTATTCTCTGCTTATGACAAACAGGCTCCAGTTGGTGGGACTGGCACTGTCCCAGCCCTTTGTGGGCCTTTATGTATTTACCCTTTAATCATTTTGAGAGGTAGTTTTCCTGGCCTGCTTGTGATTACTGGTGTTGGTTAGGACTTAGCTGAAAACCTTAGGTTCTGTTGTTTGACACATCTCTGGATGATTGGACCTCTGGCACTGCTTCTATTAGCCTTACTGCATTTCCGGCTTTTATCTCTACTCTGGAGAAACCCCTGACTTCCATTGGACTCCCTGCCCCTACCTCTTGCAGGCAAACGCTTAAGGTAAGAAACTGGAAAAACTGGAACAACTCTTATTAGTATGTCATTGCTCATATCCAGTTCCTTGGAAATAATGACGTATTTTGCCTGTTTGGGGGTGGTTTGAGGAAAGTAGGCAGATCTGATCAGACTTACTTCATGATGGTTGGGAGCAGAAATCTCTGTGTAAAAATTTGAAGTAATGCCTCTGCTCAGGAAACATAGGTGATGTCATGGGAAAGGCAGATAACATTTGGATAACTGATGAACCCTGAGTCATGATCCTAACTCAAGTGTGTGAGCTCTGGTCTCTTGTGGTTTTTCTGAGGAGATGTTAGGCACCTTATCATATAGGTAGGCATGGGCAGGGTTGTTACATGCAACACATTCAAGCAATACTTGCTGATCTTTCTCACAGTGCAGGAGGCTGGACTGCCTGCATTTTTCCTTAGTTTGTACCAGAAGCAGCAGGAGGTGTAGTACTTGAGAGTAACTGCCACCTCAATTTATATTGCTTATATTGGTTCTGAAGTTGTTACCATAGTGGGAAAACTCTTGAGAGTGTGCTTTAGAGTCCAAACACTGCCCTCGACTGAGAAGAAAATTATTAGTAGACTGAAGGACTCTGGTAATGTGGCTCATTTTGGAGAATGTGGGCAAGCTGCCTTAAGACTGATATTCCACAGTGGTCCTGAATCCATTATTTTTAACAGTTACATGGTTGATGATAAAACATCAAGTGATTTTAATAGTTTTGTTTATGGGATTCATTTAAAATCCTGCATGTGGCACTTATCACATACAAATAGCTATTGCTATTAGCATCAGGGTGCATTATTAGTTCACAAATGAGAAGGTTTTTAAGTGCCTGTCACATCACACTGATGTACACTGGACAGACGGACTAAGCGATCTGAAGTGAGACCACATAGTGGTCTCCACTATGTGCTAGGGAGGTCAGCTTGTCTTTATTGTTGCTGGGACAAAACCTTCAACAAAAACAAGTTAAAAGAGGAAAGGTTTATTTTGGCTCACAGTTTATAAGGGTTTCCAGTCTTTATTTATTTATTTAGGTTTCAATTAAATTTGTTTATTTGAATTTTAATTTTTATTACTTTCAATAAGAGATAACAATATGAGAGTTTCAAAACATGTTAGTAGTACATTTGCAATAGTTGAGACACTGCATATTGTTGTCCTCACAAATATGACAAATTTTCTAATCAATATTGGTTCTGAAGTTGGGGGTGGGGAGAAGAAAAAAGAAAAGACAAAGTTTTCTTCTCTTTAAACTAGAAGGAAGTAGTTGTATATATAGTTACGTTTCATAAGTGCAGTGGGTTACTGGTGAAACTGGCAATGTTGAAGGCTATTAATTTAAGCCTCTTACAGCTCATCCTACTAATCTAGCTCTGCGTTTTATGCTTTGTAATTAAGCTTTTCTGCTGGGTGATCAAGTGGAAGCCAAAGCAAGACCTGTCTAACAAAACTTTCATCATTTGTACTTTCCAGGGTCAAATCTCCTCAGGATTAACTTTGGGACCATGTATAGTGCTTTGTAGAACTGTTGTCAGTGTCAGCCATCGGGATGAGTCACGGCCAATGCTTGACCAGTTTGCTCTCTGTGAAAGCCTGAGAACGTTTTCTCCCCAAGTGACTCTCCCTAGGCACACTATACTTCCTTATCCCTTTCCTCTGAGGTCCCATAATCTCCTTGACTAGAAAATTTGGGAAACCCCTAAGTTATAGGATGTTACAGCACAGGTTCTCTTATGTCCTGAGTGCTCACTGACCTTGAGGGGCTAGAGCCAAAATGATGGCTATCCTCGTAGCCCTTGTTTTTCTCCAATTTTTGTTCTGTTAACTTACATTCTTAATCCTCCAGCAGAAAAACTCCGTGATACAATTACTTCATAACATAGGTAATTGAGCTCAACTTCACTGCCTTTCTAAATATCATATATCTTAGACTTAGTTTGACATTGGTATTTTCCTTCAATCATTGATATTCTAATAAATCTCTACATATTGTGATAAAAAACAGTTACACATTTTTACACAGACATTTAGAAATCTAAGGATGTACAAAATTGTAGCCTGTCAAGCCTATGGTATTTCACCTAGTTTCTTATTCTCAATACCCTTTTTTTAAAAAATCTTTTTGTTAATCAATCATTTACTTGAGAGTATAGCAGTAACTAAGTTTACAATAAAAGCAGCACACATCTGGAAGTCCCGAATGGCAAGGGTTTCCAGTCCTTAGTTGGGTGGTTTTGAATGTGGGGCAGCATGGCAGAGGAGAAAGTTTATGGTATGGCAGGCAGGAGGCATTGAGCCTTTCCATTTTTATTTCCAGGGTACAAGCCTACTGGTTGGTGTCACCCACATCCAAGGTGGCTCTTCCCTCTTCAGTAAATCTATCACCCACACTGAGAACTATGCTAACCCACTCAGTGGACTAACCTAGTGATGCCCAAGGCCCTGCCTATGAGCATACAAAGCTTTTGCAAGGCAGGACACTTAGACAAAAACTGTAACATCAGCTTTGTCCAGTGTAGTGACTCTAAAGCTTTTCAGAACCAGACCTTTAATGCTCTTTAAAATTACTGGGGATGGGGCCCGGCAGGATGGCTCAGTGGTCTAAAGTGCCTGCTTAGGAAAGCTTAGGCGGCTTCAGGAACCACAGTTCAATCCCCGGCACCACATGCTGTGTCAGCCCTGCCCTCAGAGCAGGCTGAGCCGGCCATAAAAATAAATAAATAAACAAAAGTTCTGAAACAAAAAATAAAATTACTGGGCTGCCCATTTGCTTGTGTGGATTTTATCTGTACTGGTGCCATATTATTGGTTGTTGCTGATATTTTAGGCATGGTTGTCCATTGATATCTGGCTATTAGAGTCCCTCATTTAAAATGATGTATTACTTGCTCTTAACCTGCAGTGCACTTCTTCCCATATACTCGCAATGACTTCTGGATTACCTAGAACACCCAGTACAATCCACAAGCTGTGCATGTAGTTGCTAGACTATATTTTAAAGGAATGGTGATGAAAAAGTCAGTATATATTCATTTTTTTTTTCCTTAAATATTTTGGCTTATAGTTGGTTGAACTAGTGGACACAGTGTGCTGGCGACGATTAGCATGGCTTACCTACTATCACTGATTGTAAGAATAGTAGCATCTTACACAAAGCTAGGTATGGGATTGCTGGGGGTTACATGGAAATGTGTATGTCAGGGTTTCTTGGTGTTGTGAGAAATGTGGAGAAGTCTAGCGAATTTGTTTTCAGCTATCTCTGATCCTAGAGGAGACTAATCCCAGGATACTGTTGCCCTAGCAGAGCCCCATGTTCTTCAGGCTGTATTTCCCAGGTATCATCACAGGGAAAGTCCTGAGCACTTCACCATCCTTTCTGTTAAAACAGATTATTAAATCAGTCAAGCATACTAGTGAACTTATTACATGTGAGGAATATTTTTCAGAAAATAACTTTTAAAACATATAGTCAGTATCTGGGTGTGTGGTACACACCTGTGATCTCAGCATTCAGGGGTCTGAGGCAGGATTTCTGAGTTCAGGGGCATCCAGGAACATATAGTGGGTTTAAGGCCAGCCTGAACTACATTTGAGACTCTGTCTTGAAAAACAAACAAACAAACAAAAGAGCAACTAGTAAAAGTGTCATTTTATATTTTGCTCGTCTGTTAGGTAGCTAAATGTCTAGCATTTTATATAGGAATAACAGGCAAAACTATGTCACTGAGCTTGGTGAGTTTTCTTTCTTGACAAGCCCTTACTTAATGTGTAGTCTGAAACAGTCAGAAAAGTGCTTTGTGGATTTGGAGGTAATAGGGTCAGTTGAGCACTCTCCAGGAGGAGTACACCTGCCCTTGTTTCCGAGTCTTGGCCGAGGATTACCATCTGTGGAACGGTGTTCAACCAGTGTTGAATTTGAGCCCTGAGAGACTTTTGGGCTGGCTTCACTTCTGGTGCATTACTCTACTGTAGTTCAGGAAGAGTTGTGTAATGTAGTATAGGTCAGGGTGGTTGAACTAGGTTCTTCTCTGAACCTGGGAATGAGAAAGGATGATTTTATACTAGCTCCTCTTAATAATTTTAATTGTTCAAGACTGCTGCTGGAAGAAATTAAAATAACTTCCTGAATTTCCTGGCAGTAATGCAGATTTAAGAATTGTCATGCCATTGAAATTGTGCTTAGAAGAACCACCTAGCACTTCCATGACTACTGAACATACCAGTTAAGGGCTGGGAAGATAGCTCCATGGTCTAAGTGCCTGCCTGGCAAGTGCAAGGACTCAGGTTTGATCCCCAGCATTGTATGCTGTGCCACCTACTGAAACTAGGCATGATGGTGCATGCCTATACTCCCAGCACTGAAGAGGCTGACACAGGAGGATTGCTACAAGTCCAAGCTGCATAACAAAGCCCTATACCAAATAAAACAAATAAAAGATTTAAAAAATTTGAAAACTACTGGTTGAACGTTGATAACATGTACTGTAAGAGCTGTTCCATCAGCAGATGCTCATTGCTTGAAAGGAAATTTTATCTATTTATTTATTTTTGTGGGGCCAGAGTTCAAACTCATGAGCTTGTACTTGGCCAGGCAGGCACTTGTGCCATGGAGCTATCTTCCCAGTACCTTAGAACACTGTGTATAATAAATGACAGAAAATTTAAAGCAATTCACCAATATCTATTTCTTCTCTCAGTTTATCCTCAGCTACTGGAAAGGATAAGACCTTCCAAACCACTGTAGGCATGGACAAGGAAGAAAAGAAGACCATCAACCACAGTCAAGAAGATGAAATGGTAACCAGCCTTAGAGCACTTAGCCAGGAAGTGTGAAGAACTATCATTGTTTATTTTGGGGAGTAGAGTTTCCTCTCCCTGTGCTTTTTCTTTGTTTTTTTGAGACAAGGCTGGTTATGTAGTTTAGTCTGTCGTTCAATTCACTATATAACTATAGAGCTCACAGAGATCCTCCTGCCTCAGCCTTCTGAGTGCCAGAATTGCAGGGCTTTTCTACTGCAATTGTTCCACTGTGCTGGACTTTGTTACTCTGTTTTTGGATTGAGATTATGTGATTATCTCTGTGTTTATGCATTACATTCATGTTTTAATGTATAGTTCTTTTTCCATTGGAATTCTTTTTTTTTTTTGGCTTTTTGAGACAGGGTCTCACTGTGCAGTTCAGGCTGGCTTTGAGCTCACTTTTGTAGCCCAGGCTGGTCTCGAACTCGCAGCAATCCTCCTGCCTCAGCCTCCCAAGTGCTGGGATTACAGGCGTGAGCCACCACGCCCGGCACCATTGGAATTCTTTTTAACTTGTCAGTTGTTAGGATTAAGAGGAAGCCAAGTGCAATGGTGCATGCCTGTAATCCCAGCTACTCAGGAGGCTGAGGCAAGGTTAGAAATTCAAGGTCAGCCTGGGCAATTTAGTAAGACTATAAAATAAAGAATAACAAGAGCTGGGTAAGGTGTGAGCATATACTCAGTGGTAGAGTGTGCCTGGATTTGATCCATCCCTGGTAACGAAAACAAATAAATAGGGCCAGCCAGATAGCTCAGCAGACTAAAGTGGCTGCTTAGGCAGGCGAGTGACTTGGGGTTCAATCCTTCTGGAGTGCCATGCCAGCCCTGCCTGCTCCCAGGGTGTGCTGAGACAGTGACTGAGACTGGGCATGGTGGCGGGCACCTATAATCCCAGTGCTTGGGAGGCTGAAAACAGAGGTATCACTGCAAGTCTGATCTATGTATTGAGACCCTGTAGATCCTATACTATAATACTTTTTTTTTTTTTTTGTCTTTCTGAGACAGAGTCTCGATGTGCAGCTCAGGCTGACCTTGAGCTTACTTTGGTAGCCCAGGCTGGTCTTGAACTCACATCAATCCTCCTGTCCCAGCCTCCCAAGTGCTGGGATTACAGGCATGAGCCACCACGCCCGGCTCTGTACTAAATACATTAAAAAAAAAACAGAGGAAAGAAATATTTTATATTTGTTGGTTTAAGATGTTAGGTAATACTTATCCTAAAAATAAAGTGGCCTGAATTTGGATTAAAATGTTTAAAATTAGCTAAATTAAGATAACAGGTTACGGTCTGGGGAGATAGCTCAATGGTCTAAGTACCTGCTTGGGAAGTACAAGGTCCCGAGTTTGATCTCCACTATCACGTGCTGTGCTGATCCCAGGTCCCCAGGCACATTGAGTGGCCCCAAAACTGGGCGTAGTGGCGCACACCTGTAATCTTAGCACAGGGGTGGCTGAGACAGGAGAATCACAAGTCCAAGCTGCATAGCAAGACGCTGTGTGAAAAGAATAAAAATTTTAAAAATACAGCTTAAAACCTATCTAAATAAATGCAATGTTAAAATCTGTACCTTACAACAAAAATAAGATGTTAGTGAAAAAAAAAAAAAAAAAAAAACTAGCAAAGTTCTATAACTGAGTTTAATGGCTGTGCAACAGTGTTGATCTTTTGATCTTAACAAATGTACCAGAAAACTCATAATAGAGCAGACTGAATGGAAGATATACAGAATGTTCAATTTTTTTTTTTTTTTTTACAGCATTTCTTCTTTATTTTTAGGGAAGGGTCTACAGGGTGTTCAGGGCCTCACTACTAGATTGGACTTGTAGTGATCTGCCTTTTCACAGCCTTTCAAGGGCCAGGATTTGCAGGTGTGCTCCACTATTCCCAGTCTCGTTTGCTGTCTTTGTGCGTCCCGGAGGCGGGGCCAGCACTGCAGGCCCAGGAATTGAACTCCCAGCCCCTGTTCCTGCTTGCAGGCCCTTTAATCCACTGAGCTTTTGGCCGGTCCTTGCAGAGTTTCTTCTTTTGCTGTGGCTGCTGCTTTGAAGCTTTTCTATAAATCTGAATTTATTGCAAATTATGGAGGCTCCTTAATAAAAGTCTGCTCATAGCAGTGTTACTTCTGGAAGAGTTTAAAAGATACAGTATGTAAGACTAGAAAATTGTAAGACAATAAACTGAAACTACTGTAAGTGGGAAAAGCTAAATATAAATAAGCATACTGTGTCAGGAAAGAACTTACTAAAAATATCAATTGTAAGGTGATTAATATAAGTACTTAAAAGAATAATTTTGGCCATAATCTTGTCAGCAACAAAATATAAAAGTATATTATAAAATGAGAAAACATGTGTGGGTTATGTGACAAGATAACAGTGTCCATCATGGAAACATTTCTGAACTTACTCATTTTTGTATCTCACAATGATTAACCATGTGGTCATCATGTCTGGGCAGGAGGTTTATGGCTATAACTTGTGTCGCTGGAAGCTCGCTGTCGTGGCTCTGGGAGTCATCTGCACCGGTGGGTTTCTCCTCCTCCTCCTCTACTGGATGCCAGAGTGGCGTGTGAAAGCGACCTGTGTCCGAGCTTCGGTCAAGGACTGTGAGGTGGTGCTGCTGAGGACAACTGTACGTCCACAGGGTTCTTAGAGCTGATTTTCACATATGCTTTGTTCAAAATACTATCTGAACAGTCCACACTGCCCAGATATGATGAGGAATGTTGAGTGTAGTGTCTCTAAGAGTCTCTGTTTGACCTTATTGTTAGTATAGTGATCAGAAGTTATAGGGAACTTAGAGATGGTCAGGCCTTCCATCTATGGCTCCCAGTATACTAAGCCCAGACTTGCCATTGGCCAGGACACCTGGGTGTCCATTATGTGGTGCTGCCCTATCTAATGGACAGCTTGTTGTTCTTTTTTTTGCAGAACTGGGGATTGAACTCAGGAAACTTAGGACCTTGTACTTGCTAGGCAGGCACTTGTGCTCCTGAGCTATCTCCCTGGACTGGTGCTGCCTTACCTAAGACTTCCTTTAGTGTCTTAAATTTTATTAGTATTTGCTAGTAATATGTAATAAATCTATTCATCAGTGAGTATGCACATCACATCTTTTATCCTTGTAAGATTTTTTGAAGGCCTAAATGCAAGCATTTTGTAGAGGTTTGATACCTATTAGCAGGTAGATTGCAAATTAATTACTCCTTGTTTTTTTTCTGTTTGTTTTTTCTTTTCTTTCTTTCTTTTTTTGAGATAGTCCTACCGTTTTGTAGTTTAGGTTGGCCTTGAAGTTACTATGCAGCCCAGGCTGGCCTTTAACTTGTGGTCTTCTTCAGTCTCCCAGTACTGACATACAGGTGCATGTCACCACGCTCCGTCTCATGATCTTTTATGGAATATACTCTTTTTTTTTTTGTTAGGGAAGGGTCTACAAGGTGTTCAGGTTCTCACTGCTAGATCGAACTCATAGTGATGTGCCTGTTCACAGCCTCCCAAGAGCTGGGATTACAGGCGCACGCCAACACACTCAGTCTCAGTTGCCTTGCCTGCTCAGTGCATGGGGTGGGGGTGGGGGTTGGAGTCGGGGTAGGGGCAGGGCTGGCATGGCAGGCCCAGGGATTGAATCCCTGGCCCCTGCACCTGCTTGCAGGTGCTTCAATCCACTGAGGTATTTGGCTGGCTGTTGTAATATACTGTTTGTACTAGTGTAGTGTGTCATGAAACGGGAAGTACTTCTTGAGTTCATATCTTAACATTTAATAAGTAGGAAGTGATGTTCTCCCAATTAGAGATAAGTAGGTAAAGAGTGGAAATTAAATAAAAATATAGACAAGTTATGTAATTATATAGTTTATATAATTATAAATTTAAAAAATAATAACCTTTTTCTCTCTTTCAAGGATGAATTCAGAATGTGGTTTTGTGCAAAAATTCGCTTTCTTTCTTTGGAGAGTGACTCTTTTTCAAATCCCAAATCCAGAGTTAATGAGGTTTGCAACGGCCATGGAGTTCATTTAACTGAGCCTCCAGCAAGAGAGGATCGGTGTGAGCCCAGTAAATGTTTACAGACTCATTCACAGCAGGTACTGGACCTAGTGTCAAAATGTCTTGAAAAATCCAGAATTGTAGACTTCCTAGTGGCATGTAAATCTTATAATTTTGTGCAATTACTGCTTGACATTTTTTTGTATGTAGTACTGTTACAAAACGCAAGGTGTTGTAGACACATGACCTGCTAATCCAAGTGGTGTAAGTGCTTTGATGTAACCATTTTGTATGTTCTGCAGATTCGTTATTTCACCCACCATAGTATAAAGTATTTCTGGGATGATACCATTCACAATTTTGATTTCTTAAAGTAAGTATCTTCCTTTTTCTTGAATTATATTCACAAAATGTTGTGGACAGAAAAGAATCCTTTTTTTTTTTTTTTTTTAAAGATGAGTCCATTGAAGAGGTATATATTGTATAACTTGCATTCATTTTTTTCGTTTAAAAACTTTAGCCTTCTTTGAAGACTAATATGACCATTTAAAAATACATATCCCCTACAAGTTGTACCCTGGCAAAATTTACTTAAAAATTATAAGCTGGGCAGGAGAGATAGTTCAGTGGTCTTCCTGGCAAGCACAAGGTCCCCAAGTTCAAGCTGCAGTGCTGGACCACATTTAAAAAAACAAAACAAAACTGTATTATGCAAAAATCCTTCTAATCCTGAATTCTTTTTTACTTTGACACAAGAGCATAGCCTGTATTTTAACTTGGGTGTTTGTGTGTGTGGTATGGGGGATCAAACCTAGCATCCTAACATGCAAGCAGTTGCTCTACCACTGAAATGTACTCCCAGGCCTTGTGTTTTAACTTTTAGTATCCGACTTACTGCTTCCTAATCTATTAACAGTCCTATCCAGTTGTACTGGTACATGAAGAATCAAATAATAAGCTAGACAAACTTTATTTTACTGTGTGGATAAAAAAAAGAGACATTGTCGAATATCTAAAGCCTTTGGATAGGAGAATTGGAGTAATCTTTAATTTTTTTTTGAAGAGTTCAAATGATGTTACCAAATTATTATAGAAATTTCCTTTTCTGTTCTTTCTTAAAAAAGAGATGGGGTCTTGGTATTTTACCCAGGCTGGCCCTTAACTCTTAGGCTCTTGTGATTTTTTTCTTGTGTTAGCGTTCTAAGAATTCTGTTCTTATTGATGCTATTATAATGATTATTATAGCAGTTCATTAAATAGCAGCTTTGGAGTGCTATAGGAATTCTTTTTTTTTAAAAACTATTTATTTATTTATTTATTTATTTATTTATTTATTTAAGGCAAGCTCAGCTTATTCTGAGGGTGGGGCTGGTACAGCATGTGGTGCTGGGGATCAAACATAGGTCCCTGCGGTTGCCTAAGCTGAGCTATCTCTCCAGGCCTATAGGAGTTCTTAATGCTAGCAGTTAAAGATTCAGGAATTTTTTCTTTCTTTTTTTAGGGGGGGACCAGGGTTAGAACTCACGATCTTGCACTTTCCAGTCAGGCACTTGTGCCACAGAGCTATCTCCTTGGCCCTATGAATTCTTCAAAGAGTTCAATGCCTTAATTTTTCCTTAGATACACTTAAAAATGGGAATATTCTGGAATAGGCCTGAGCATTTTCAAATACTTAGTTTCAAAGATACTTTCTGATTAAGTGGGAACCATGTTTTTTTTTTTTTTTTTTTTCTTTCTGAAGTGGGAACCATTGTTTTAAAGAAAATTGCCAATGGCCTGTCATTTTGTTAAAAAATGTTATCCTGGTCCTTACTCCCTTCTGGATAATTAATTTACTTCAGTGGGGAAATATCAAGTATTTACTGTGGTCTTTCTAAGCCATAGAACTTTTAGCAGTAGAGTGTGGAGCTTAGCTTTCTATTTGAAAAATTAGGAAGGTATTGAAGTATGAGTAAGATTCTCTGTTTTTTAGTTCTATGACCAGTATCTGTTAAAATAAACATTCTTAAGACATTTGGGGGAAAACAGATGTGTTGGTTGGGTCCCAGTTAGGTTAGTTAGAGGTGCTCAGAATTTCTGTGACTCAAAAATTCTGTGTTTCTCACCCAGGTCTGCCCTAGCTCAGGGGAGGATTAGGATTGGTGCTTTGTGGAGACAGATGCAAATGAATAGAATTTTTTAATGTGAAGCTAAAATTGTAAAGGATAAATTATATAGATAAAAAGTAAAACTTTTTGTCTTTAGTTTGGAGTTGTCAAGTTAATTGTGCTTTACTGTAAATTATTGTTTTTAATTATTGACTCTTGTAACTCTGGCATAGCCTTAAAGGATAATATTACTTGAACTTCAGTATGTGGAGCCATCTTACCATGGAATGCATTGGATAACTTAGTTGTCATGTCTGAAGCTTAGACCACTTAATAATGTTTATCTTAAGAATTTGAGATTTTTAAAATTCTCATTCATTCTTTCTAAATTTTTGTTACGAATTTCTAAGAAGTTTTGTAAGGCAGTTACATTTCTAAAATCAGACCTATAGAGAAATGAGGCATTAAGATATTTGAATATTTTAAACTTTGTTTAAAGTAAAAACTTTGGATTTATTTAGGGGACTGGATGAAGGTGTTTCTTGTACGTCAATTTATGAAAAGCATAGTGCAGGACTGACAAAGGGGATGCATGCCTACAGGTAACTTTTATCCAACTAAAGTTAGATCTGTTCTCGAAGTTCCTAAATTGAGACATGTATGTAGTCATCCCTTTACCATAGAGTACCTGTTAGTGGGTTTTAAATATTACAGATGAGTTGAGTTGAGAAATGATTTTTCTTTTTTTCTTTTTCTTTCTTTTTTTTTTGTTCAAACTGGGGGACTGGGGTTCAAACTCATGACCTTGCACTTGCCAGACTGGCACTTGTGCCACAGTGCCATCTCCCCAGCTCCGAGAACTGATTTTTCTATTCAACTAAATCATGAAAATGTTAAGGCTAATTATTGAAGTTTCTATCTTTGAAATTCCAGTTTCATCTCTGGTGTATAGTTGCTGGAATGTCATTATTTGCTTGATGGAAGGTTTTATCTTTTTGATCATATGTGAAATAGTGGTATGTCTTGTAAACTGATAATATCTTAGATTTTTTGAAATTGGGATTGTAGACATGAATTTAGATTTACCACAGTGAAAACTGGAAGTCATAGTTTTTTTCATTGTTGTTTTTTGTAAAATCATAGAAATATGCTAGTATATTAGCTATTTTATTATTATTATTATTATTATTATTATTATTATTGTTTTATTTATTTATTTGGGGGGGCAGGACCAGGGTTTGAACTCACGACCTTGCACTTGCCAGGCAGGCACTTGAGCCATAAAGCTATATCCGTGACCCCTATATTAGATATTTTAAAGTTAAATGACAGTTTTGCATTAAATTAGAATTTTTCCTTTAGTATTTCTGTAGTATGTTCTTTGAAGGGTACAACAAAAGGACCCATTCAGACTTAGATTCTGTAAAAGAAGAAATTATTGCAGTATTAAGTACAGTGGTATCTTCTTTTGGCAGTATTGGGGATTGAACCAAGGGTATTTGCATTGAGATGGATCCCCAGCATGATTTGTTTTTATGATGCCCAGGTTGGGCTCCCGCTATGTCAATCTCAGGGAATATTGGTTGGGCTTACAGGGAGCAATAGCATCACATTCAGCTAGGCAGTGATTTGAAAGCATATTTTTTCTCAAAGTCAAATATACAATCTTCTGAAATAAACACTCTGTGTTGTGTTCTTTTTAGAAAAGAAGTAGAGGAATTCCTTCTATCTGTTTCTCTTTCAGAGTTACCATTCAAACTTTGTGAAGACCTATTTTGTTCGTGGGTAGAGCAGACAGCCTTTTGCTTACATGGTTATTAATTAGTGGGAAAGGTGCATGTCCTTCACTAAAGGTGTGAGATAATGAACTAAAATGAAAACAGTACAGTTATACATTGCTAACTTCCTCAATTTGCATATCATAGGTAGAGAGGAATCCTAAGTGTGAAAAGCGTAAAGTTAAGAGCACACTGGTCTGAACTTAACTAATGCAACATATTTGCTCCATTATGCCATTTTACATTATATACTGAAATACAATTATTGTATTTTCCTGTTATAGAAAAATACTTTATGGAATAAATGAAATCACTGTGAAAGTGCCTTCTGTTTTTAAGCTTCTAATTAAAGAGGTAAGACTATTGTATATAGCTCAACATTTGAAATTAATAGATTTGTCTTTTTTTTTTTTTTTTTTTTTTTGCAATACTGGGGATCTAACTCAGGACCTTGCAGTTGCCAGGCAAGCACTTATTCTACTGAACTATCTCCCTAGCCCCCATGATTTGTCAATTTGGAGAGTCATTGTTAATGATAGTCTTGGTTTTCTGTTTCCTAACTTCTTTTCACTTGCCATTTTACTTATGAGAGTAAAAGTAGAGAAAATATGCTCCGCAAGGGAATTTTGGGAATGAATTTTATTTTGTCTAATTTTGTTTTTCTTACCTTCCTTAAAAATATATCATTTTCTTCTCATGAGAGGAAATAGGGCAGTAAGAGCTCAAATGTGTAGTGCCCAAGAGGCAGATGAAGGATCCTAGCCCAGAAAGGCCAAGAGCACATGGCTTTGACTAGGGGCCAAAGTGGACCAGTCTTTGTTCTGTATTTTGGCTGTCATTCTGGGGTTAAGTGTAATTGTAAATTGGTGCATACTTTAAGGTAAAAATTAAGCCAGGTGTGGTGGCTCATCACGCCTGTAATCCCAGCACTTGGGAGGCTGAGGCAGGAGGATTGGTGCGAGTTTGAGACCAGCCTGGGCTACAAAAGTGAGCGCAGGACCAGCCTCAACTGCATAGCGAGACCCTGTCTCAAAAAGACAAAAAAAAAAAAAAAAAAAATTAGATAGGCTTCTGTAGAGTGGCCATGTAACATACACCATATGTATTACATAGCCATAGGGTGATGATGAAGATTGGGAAAGTTTGATTAGTAATGTGGTCCCATCAATGACCACTTTGTTCGTCTGTTTGCCCCGCTCCCACCAGCTGGGAATTGAACCTAGGGCCTTCAACATGCAAGGCCTGATGTACAACCTGCACTTTCTCAGCCCCTTAGACTAACACACTGCCATCCTAGTAGTCAACTTTGAGTTTTAGAAACCCTTTCTCTGGAAAGATTTGGGGACTTGCAAGTGCAAGGCAGCCTGGACAGCTAACCAGCTTAGTGAGACTCAGTCTCAAAAAATGAAAGGCTGGGACTATAGGTAGTTTGGGGGCCTGGGCTCCCTCACCAATACCCCCCTCAGGCACCTTTTTATGTTGTTCTTTTATTTATACACTTAGAAAAGTTTTCTGAGTATCTCATTGAATTTTGAGGTAAAGTGGTACTATGTCAGAGTGCTTTGGAAAAGTATAGAAGCTTCAATTTTATGACTTAGGGTACTGGAGATGTGCTTGATATGTATGAGGTCCTGGTTTAATCTCAGTTTCTGCCTTTCCCTCCTCCAAATAAATTTTTTCAAAAAGATAGCAGGAATGTATTAATACTGTTGACAAAGTACTGTGAAACTTGGGTAATGAAGTTTATTTGTTTCGTTTTGTTTTTTTGTACAAACAGGGCATTGCACTTCCTAGTCAGGTGCTGTGCCACTGAGTTATACCCCCAAACCCATAAATGAAGTTTTTGTTAGGGATTTGTTATCTTATTTTCACCCAGGATTTATTTACTTATTTTTTAATTATTTTTTTGAACTTTTATTTATGTTGTTGCTGGCACAGCCTGCCCTGGGGGTGGGGCTGGCTCAGCATGTGGTGCCAAGGATCAAACTGAGGTCCCCACAGTTGCCTAAGCTGGCCTAAGCAGGCGCTTTAGATAGCTGATCTATCTATCTTGCCAGCCCCTTCACTCAGGATTTAGCCCTTACTACTTTCTACTGAGAAGCACAACAGTTTGACCCATCATCTCAGGCATGTTTTTCCTTTGCAGCCCAGTGAACTTTCAACATTTGTTTTTGTTTTGCATTCATTAGTAAATATTTCTTTTATTTGGTGAAAAGTTTGATATATATTTGATTAACCCAGAGCGGAGTAATTAGTGCAGATAAATTAATGCAGATAAATGCACTTTATTTGTAAAGCAGAGCGCAGAACAGCTGTATTTGCATCCTTCAGCTTGTTCTAGCTGAGTCTGTTGAGGTTTGGGATGAGTCTAAATGGATACAGAAACTTTAAAAGTAAATTAGGCAATTGTAGTGGTGGACTGGTAAAGAATACTGATATACTGTCCTGCTCTTCCTGGTGCACATTGTCCTAGGTTACTATAGAGCTTATCCTATAGGTACCTGGGTGGTTACTTTTCAAGTGAACATGTAAAGATAGGGTGTAAATATCTCATTGAATTTGTCTTTAATCTTGTATTTTTTAGGTTCTGAACCCATTTTACATCTTCCAGCTGTTTAGTGTCATATTGTGGAGTACTGATGAATACTACTATTATGCTTTAGCCATTGTGATTATGTCCCTGGTATCCATTGTAACCTCACTGTATTCCATTAGAAAGGTAAGTCAGTGCATTATGGGCTTCACACAGCATTTGTGTTTTATAGTAACATGTGAGGTGTGCGGAATAGTGATGGGCATAAACATTCAGGGCCAGTACCGCCTTACCTGCCTGAATGTAGACTCTTCTCTCTTTCCATTGCTTTAGTTGGAGACAGATGCCTTTCAGAGTCAGTTCAATGGTTGCCTACTTTGAAACTGAGGGACCTGAACTTGGTTGTCACAGACTGCAGCACCTAGAAGCTGGTTCCCTAGTCTCCAGGGCCTTCTCAAACAAACTGCTTCTCATTCCTAAGCTAAGACAGCAAATATTCCTTTTGACTCTTAGTATGGTATAAAGGCAGAACAGTAGGCACTTATATTAGCGTACTGTCTTTTCCAGTATCTTGCATTTCAAGGTCTTGAGGAGTGGGTTCATCTGGCTTGTTTGGTTTTCCCCCCCTTTTTAGCAATATGTTATGTTGCACGACATGGTGGCAACTCATAGTACCGTGAGAGTTTCAGTTTGCAGAGTAAATGAAGGTAAGTACATTGGTGAGTGTTCAAAGAGTAAACCCCAAACCTCTAAACCATTAAGTGGTGCTAACACATACTCATTTAAGAATGGAAAGTGCATGTTTTTATCAGAATGTTCATTTCTTTCTTTCTCTTACCTCTTATCTCCTGCCTCCCTGCCTACCTGCCTGCCTGCCTGCCTGTCTTCCTGTCTGTCTACTTAATTTTTCCAGTACTTGGGATTGAAGCTAGGACCTTTGCATCCAGTTTTATCTCCAGCCATTTTTTATTTTTAGACAGAGTTTCATGTCTTTCTTCTAGCCGGTCTTGCACTTGGCATTCTGTCTGAGGCTCACAGAGTGCTGTGATTATAGGCATGCACTGCCATACCCAGCTTTTTTTTTGTTATAGTCTTGCCAGAAGGACAGATGATAAACAGTACAGATGATAAACAGTACCAATAAAGCATGATAAATGTGATGTTAGGGCAAGGTGAGAGAACTTACATACTAGGGAAAGCTTATTTACTGTGTTGCCAGGGATGGGTTTTATTTTTAAAGAGGCATAAAGGGATTTATTAGGCAGAATTTAAAGTACACACTCAAAATGAACTGTAGGTCTGGGGAGATAGCTCAGTGGCATAAGTACCTGCCTCGCAAGTACAAGGTCCTAAGTTTGATCACACACACAAAAAATGGACTGAAAGCCCTCCAAAAAAAGACCAGAGATTACTGTTTTGATGAAATAGTTTTACTTGGTTACTATTTCAATCATCTACGTAAATAGATGAGGAGTTGGTACAGTTAGGGTGACTGACCTGAAATTGAGAGATGGATGGTGTAGCCATTATAAAACGTGAAAGAAATTCATCATGATGCATAGAGCAACTGCATGGATGATGGACAAGGTATTCACTCTTAATCCACAAAGCACTAGAAAGCCACTGAGGGGTGTGAAGCAGGGAACTGCTATGGTCATACTTGTCTTTCTGGTGTACTGGAAAGGATCTTTAGGAGGATCATTAAAAGTCCAGTCTAGGTAGTGAGACCTTATAGACTCTATACTAAATACATTTTTTTTTTTTTAAATCCTAAGGGATATTGAGAAAGCAGTGAGATGAATTTCAAGTACTGCTAAGGTTTTAAGAAAAGTCAGTTGGTGTATGTTTATTTTTTAATAATTATTGTTTTTGTATTCAGTACAAGGTCTACAGAGTCTCACTATACAGATCGTGCTCCTCCTATTTTCAGCTTCCCAAGTGATGGAATTACAGGCCCGCACCACCATGCCCAGTCTCAGTCGCTGTCTCAGGATACCTGGGGACAAGGACAGTCATGGCACACCAGGCATTGAACCCTAGTCCCTGCTCTGTCTAAACAGGCATTTTAATCTGCTGAGCTATCTGGCCAGCCCTGATCAGTGTATTTTAAAATAGAGGTTTTAATTTAAGATTAGTATATCTACATTTTAAATATTACTTATTAAAGTTACTTCAGTAATATTTAGTTTTTTTCTTAGAATGGAAAATATTTGTCCTTCAGACCAGCAGCACAGAACAGTAGTCTTTTCCTTATACGTATATTTACAAATGAATGTAACTTCTGAGAGCAGCAGTAATTAAACCTAAGAGAGAGAAGAGTGTAAGGAAGAAAGAATGCTTAAATGCAACGTCTCCTGAAAGAAAAATACCTGCTCCCCTTTATTTTCTTGTCATTTTGAGACAAAAGGTCTCAATGTGTAGTTCAGACTGGCCTTGAACTCTCTATGTAGCCCAGGTTGGCCTCTAACACAGCAGTTGTCACACCTCAGCCTCCCCAGTGCTTTAATTGTGGGTATGCACCACTGTTCCTGGCCAAGAAAAGCCTTTCATCTCTGAGATGCTTTTAAAGTTTTAGATTTCCAGGGAGACATTGTAGTGTTTAATTTATTTAATACATGTGTGGATTTTCTGGTACTGAGCATGAAATCCAGAGCCTCATATATGCTACAAAAATGCTCTACTATGGAGCTGCAAAGCCAGCCCTATTTAACAAATTTAGTCATACTGAAAATAATATTAAAAATCTTAAGGGAAGGCTCACCAGATAGTTCATCAGATTAAAGCATGCTGTGCCAGCCTGGGGCGCTCTGAGAAAGTGATTGAGACTGAGCATTGTGGCACATGCCTGTAATCCCAGCACCTGGGAGGCTGAAAATAAGATCACTAGAAGTCCAGTCTATATAGTGAGACCCTGTAGACTCTGTACTAAATACATTTATAAAAGAGCCTAAGGGATATTGAGAAAGCAGTGAGATGTTAGGTTTATAAATAGTGGCAGTCATGGGCCAGTGAGACAGTTCAGCAGTCTAAAGCGCCTGCTTAGGCAAGCTTAGGCAACTGCAAGAACCGCGGTTCAAGCCCCAGCACCACATGCTGCCCCAGCCCCACCCCAGGGCAGGCTGAGCTGGCCATAACATAAGTAAATATTAAAAAAAAAAAAAAAACAAACAGTGTCAGTGTCAGGAAAATAATGTTGTAAATATGCTATTAAAAAGAAAATGTGCTAAAATTTTTCCAAGTTTCCTTCTGTTTCCATGGTATTATAGAAACCAGAGTTTGTTTCACCTGTTTGAGCAGGCCTGGCTGTGTGGACCCATGGTGTTTATTTTTTGAGCTAGCTGATGACTGAGATCAGTGGGCAGTTAGGAGCACTGGTGTGCAGAGGGATGTGCCACCATTTGTGCTTGTTAGGAACCTCGCCCTGTCCTGAACCTTGTTATTTAACCCTATTAGAATTTTCCATCTGTGGTGACTTCTCTATTAGCCCTATTCAGTTATTAATTTGTCAGGGATTAGGAGTCCTTTGCATAGATGATTTGTTCCTGACATAGTGAATATTGAGTTCATATTTTCTTTCTTTATATTCAGAAATAGAAGAAATCTTTTCTACTGACCTTGTTCCAGGAGATGTCATGGTTATTCCCATGAATGGGACAGTCATGCCTTGTGATGCAGTTCTTATTAGCGGCACTTGCATTGTCAATGAGAGCATGTTAACAGGTAAGTAAAGCTGAGTAACTGGCATTTTTGTTGTTTAGAATGGTGATAAATAATAAGTAGTTGGGGCTCGGCAGGATGGCTCAGTGGTCTAAAGCACCTGCTTAGGAAAGCTTAGGTGGCTGCAGGGACCCCAGTTCGATCCCCGGCACCTCATGCTGTGCCAGCCATGCCCTCAGGGCAGGCTGAGCCAGCCATAAAAAATAAATAAACAAACAAAAGTTCTGAAACAAGAAAAAGAAAAAACCTTAAAAAAAAAATAAGTAGTTACTGATAAAATTCTGTCAAAATCAGTCTGTCCTTTTATTCTTTATTAGCTATAGGAGACTTTTTTGCCCCATAGGTAGGATGATGCTGTCTCCTACATGGCAGGGTGTCTCCATCTGTCTCTGCTACCCTTCACATAAGGAAATGGCGTAAGGGAAAGAGGAACAGTTGCCTTAGAGAATACGGAATATTCACTTTTCTCCTTGTTGCATAAACAATGTAAATAAATGACTTTATATTTTCATTACACTGGAAGGTAGACTTTCAAATGATTTCTCTTTACCAGTTCCTAATGTGTATTATTATTATTATTATTATTATTATTATTATTATTATTATTATTATTATTTACTGGAGGATACAATGAGAGGCTTGCTATTGCAATTCAGGGAGCACAGAGCTAAATCCTGGGGCCTTTTTCTTTTTTTTCCCCGGCCTTTTTTTTTTCTTTCTCCTTCACCCCCTCTCAATTTTGAGACAGTCCAAGTTGTTTAGGCTGGCCTGGAACTTGCACACTTCCTCCTTCAGACTTCTGGGTAGCTGGGATTATAGGAAAGGGGTAAAAAAAGCACATGCATCCCAAAAGCCTGTGCTTGCCAGACAAGTGCTTAGTCTACTGAACTATTTCCCTGACCTCTAAAAGTGTGGCATTTTTGTGTTAGTTAAAAGCAAGTTGGTCTACTACACTGTATACATGTAGAACTCCATCTTTTTGTTGTTTATTTGATTTTTGAGACAGGGTCATGCTGTGGGATTACCACTATGCACAACCACTCCTGACCATTTATATAGAACTCTTATTAATTATGGTAAATGGCATTGTAGCATTTAGATGTTCCATAATTCAGGATCTTTTCATTTGATACTGATTTCTGTGCTTCTGTATAATGTTCCGATTATTTTTTTAAAAACAGGAGAAAGTGTTCCAGTGACAAAGACTAATTTGCCCAATCCTTCAGTAAATATAAAAGGCAAAGGAGAGGAATTCTATAGTCCAGAAACACATAAGCGGCATACTTTGTTCTGTGGAACAACTGTAATCCAGACTCGCTTCTACACTGGAGAACTTGTGAAAGCCATTGTGGTCAGAACAGGTAGGGAATATCACAGGATGAATGTGTTCAGCCAAGGCGTGGTACACATGCGCACATCACATCACAGTCCTTGTCACTGTCCATTCCACCCCTCTTGTCTGCTCCACCCAGCTCCCCTGCCCATCTCCAGTGTCTGTCTTCCTGCTTCCTTTTGTCTACCTTTTATTTTGCTTTAAACAGTAAGTGTGTTGACAGATAATTCTCATTTTCTTATAAAATGTAATTTTCCTCTTTATTTTTTTTTAATAATTTTTCTCTTTAATTTTTGAAAGGATTTAGTACTTCCAAAGGACAGCTTGTCCGTTCCATACTGTATCCCAAACCAACTGATTTTAAACTCTACCGAGATGCCTACTTGTTTCTGCTTTGTCTCGTGGGCGTGGCTGGCATTGGGTTCATCTACACAATTATCAATAACATTTTAAATGAGGTGCGTATGTGGGACCTTAGTAGAGTTCAAGCCTTAATTATCATGTGTGGCTGTTGAGAATTTTGAAATGTGGCGAGTGAAATCGAGGAACTATGTTTTCGGGCAATTTCTGATTGCTCCCAGGATGCTTTGTGAAACTAGTAGCTATTAAATTAGCAAACAGACAGAACATCTCATCTTACTTTGTGGATTGATCTGTTCAGATCATCTACTTTTTGAGACTTTAAGGAAAGGGGCGAAAAAAGCACATGCATCCCAAAAGCTTTTTGTATTTTTTCTGTTTTACCTTTGGGATAGAATATACAACAGCAATAAACTGTTTTTTAACAATTCATGAAGGGCCACTAATACTGTCAGGTATCTTCTTCCTTCCCTTTCTCTTTTTGTGACACTGGGGATTGAGTCCAGGATCTCATGCATACAAAGCAAGCACTCTACCACCCAACTGTTTCACCACCTTTTTCTCATTTTATTTTGAGACAGTCTCATAGAGTTACTCAGGTTGGCCTTGAACTTGAGATTTTTTGGCCTTAGCCTCCTGAGTAACTGGGATTACAAACGAGCATCATTGTACCCAGAAAATTCTCTTTTCTGTTTCCTGTGCAGACTACTGCAGTGTGTTATTTGTAGGATATATCAATATCTGAGAAAGTTTGTTACACTTGGCTTGAAGCATGGCATATGTGAAGAATGAGAGGTATTTGCCTTGTTGGCAGAAGTTTCCTGTCATTCTACAATCCATTAACAGTTCATTCAGCTATTTTGTAGAATCTCTGAAGGAAAAGATTATATATAAAGCACTGATAGATGTGTATGTATTACATGTTCATATATGTATACCTGTTTGTGTGTGTTTATGGTTATATATGAGACTTAGAATGTTTTTAAATTTTTGCTAAAGAAATACCCATGCTAAGTTAGTATGTCTTCATTTAGTCATTTATTTTTGGCTTTGTGAGATAGAACCTTGTGCAGTATAGAGTGGCTTTGAACTTACTCTGTAGCCCAGTCTGGCCTTGAACTCACAATGTTCCTCCTATTTCGGCGTTCAAAGTGCTAGGGTACAGGCCTGGGCCACCAAATCTGGCTTTAAATTAATAAATATTTAATAATAGGGGCTTGATATTTATTTTTGTGTCAATTGCAGGTAGAAGTTGGGAAAATAATTATTGAGTCTCTTGACATCATTACAATAACTGTTCCCCCTGCACTTCCTGCTGCAATGACTGCTGGGATTGTGTATGCTCAGAGGAGACTGAAAACAGTTGGTATTTTCTGTATCAGTCCCCAAAGGATAAATATATGTGGGCAGCTAAATCTTGTTTGTTTCGACAAGGTTGGTTCAGTTTCATAATCATTCTCAACAATTACTTGCTGTGTAGCTTTTAAGTATTGTTTTCTGTTTTCTTTCATAACTGACTTGCCATTGTTCCTTAATGTTGCTGTAATTGTCTTTTCCTCACCTTATTTAGCTTATCATTTTAAAAATATTCCTTGTTTCTCAGTTTCTTTAATTTTTTTGGTGTTGGTTACTTGCCATAAGTCTGTAGTTGACTGCTTGCATACAGAATTATATCTTGTAATAATGGTATAAGTTTTATATTTAATATACTTTTCTTTTGTTCCAAAATACATGCTTTTAGTGTTGTACCATGATTTTGACCAAACAGTATGCCTGTAATCCCAGTGCTGGGGAGGCTGAAAATAGGAGGGTCACTACAAATCACGAGCTGTGTATAGTGAGACCTTGTACCAAATATATTTTTTTAAAAAGAAAAAAATATAAATGTCAATGAATTTATATGAAAAGAATTGTGTGTCTATGTGAAATATGCCTTCTTGCCTCTTAATAAGGGTTTCTTTGCTGGGATGAAATTTAGATTTTTCTGCAAGTTCGATTTTGAGAAGTCCTTTTTTTTTTGGCAGGATGCAGTTCAAACTCACGACCTTGCACTTGCCAGATAGGCACTTGTTCCATGGAGCTATCTCCTGGGTCCCAATTTTGAGAAATCTTAACCAGCTTGTTTTCATTTTATTAATTTTTTTAACCTCTTCTATGTGACACAGAAGAATTAGATTTTTGAGCATTTATTAAAGCATGAAGAAAGTATTGTTCGAAAAAACAATATTTACATCATTGTTTCATCTACTTAGAAAATACATTTATGCTTATCTTTTTTTGATACTTGTTTTTCTTGAGTATCGGAATTGACCCAGAGCCTTGTATATATTTTGAACATGTGTTGTGTCATTGAACCACAGTCTCTAGAATCTATTCTTTTCTTGTTTTGTGGTAATGGAAGAGTGAACTCGAGCTCTTCCTCTCCCCTCACTCCCTCCCTCCCTCCCTCTTCCTCCCTCTCCCTGTCTCCCTCTCCTTGTCTCTCCCTCCCTTTCCCCCATCCTCCCCTCCCTCCCCTCCTCCCCTTCCCTCCCTATCTCTCTCTTCCTTTCCTTTCCTTTCCTTTGAGTGTACAAGGTCTACAGGGTCTCACTATACAGATTGGACTTGAAGTCATCCTCCTGTTTTCAGCCTCCCAAGCGCTGGGTGTGCCACTGTGCCTAGTCTTAAGTGCCGTCTCAGCTTGCTCCTGGGATGGGGATGGGACTGGGGCCTGCACTGCAGGTTGGGCATTGAACCCCTGATTTTCTTATATTAAAACACTTAAATGGACATAAAAGTTGAGAAAAGATAGGAATATAATGATTTTCTTATATTAAAACACTTAAATGGACATAAAAGTTGAGAAAAGATAGGAATATAATGAACTTCCATGGCACTGTGTTTTGCTGCAGTACATTTTTAAAATTTAAACGTTTATTGTATTTTTAATCAATTATACTTTGTATAACCTGGAAGTTCTTTTCCCTCAGTGTAGAGAGATCGTGCCTTTTTTTTTTTTTTTTTTTCAGACTGTAGTACTTCACTGTGTGTATGTAGCTGTTTTCACTGATGGTGCATGTGGAGTTTTTCTTCTTTGACATATTCTTAGTTGGTACTTGTGTACTTTTTTATTTTAGACTGGAACTCTTACTGAAGATGGTTTAGATCTGTGGGGGATTCAACGAGTGCAAAATATGCGGTAAGTATTGCCTTGGTTCAATGTGCATGAGGTTAGGTAATTTTTAATATTTTAGCACAAGCAATATTCAACATAACAGGTACTATTAACAGTTGTATACCTGCCACCAAAAGTAAGCAGTTGTTTTGTCATATTTAGATTTCCTTTTTTAAAAGATTACTCAGAGCCGGGCGTGGTAGCTCACGCCTGTAATCCCAATACTCGGGAGGCTGAGGCAGGAGGATTGGTGCGAGTTCGAGACCAGCCTGGGCTACAAAAGTGAGCTCAAGGCCAGCCTCAACTGTATAGTGAGACCCTGTCTCAAAAAGACCAAAAAAAAAAAAAAAAAAAAGATTACTCAGAAAAATTCCCATTCTCTTTCTCAATTCCTACCATTTCAAAGTTATTTTTATTTTTGCATACATTTTTCATTTTCAAAACATACATACAGTGTATAAATATACATAAGTGACGCCTACATTTGGTACTTCTCACCCTTCTAAATTGCTTTCAAGGTTCATTCATGTTGATGAGTAAAGATCTAACTTACTGATTTTTTTCTTTTGTACTGGAAATCAAACTTTTGACCTTGTGCTTGCGAGGCCGACACTGTGCCCCTCAGCTAAATCCCAGGCTTGATTTTATCTGCTCAGTATTTCATTATGTAATTGAAGCCAGAGTATCTTTTCTGCTAGGGACATTTTCCTTGTTTCCCCTGTGCTTTCACAAATACTGCCTTGACTACACCCCTCACAGACAGCTGTGAGTGTGTGGCTGGGTATGAGCACACCAGCCTCTAAATGTGCACTATGCAGCTTCCACTTTCCCTCCAATCCTTGCCAAACTGTCAGGGCTGGGCCTGTTTGTCCTCTCCAGGGCAAAGATCCTCTTGCTTCACCTCCCTTGCAAGCTAAATATTATGAAGCATATAACTTTTTGCCAAATGTATGAATAGGAAATGGATATCTCACTGTATCCTTTTTTTTTTTTTTTTTTTTTTGTACCACCAATCAAGATCTTGCTTGCCAGGCAGGTGTTTATGCTCCTGAGTTATCTCCCTAGCTGTATCTTTATTTGTATTCTCTTCATTCCTTACAAAGTTGAATATCTTTTCACTTTTTTTTGAGCAGTGTCACTTAGCATTCTTTGTGCCGTTTATATCTTTTCTCTTTTGTGTGGTTCCTGTTTGTCTGCCATCTTCATTTGCTAGAGTCCTG
This sequence comes from Myocastor coypus, assembly GCA_004027025.1. Classification (NCBI taxonomy): domain Eukaryota; kingdom Metazoa; phylum Chordata; class Mammalia; order Rodentia; family Myocastoridae; genus Myocastor; species Myocastor coypus. The sequence goes on from PVJA010022414.1 coordinate 29,449, forward strand.
TGTTTTCTGGGGTATAACCTGTTTTGATACCATGTATTTCAGATTTATTCTGCCAATTTCAAGATCATTTTCTTACTGTGTTTTTATTGTCTTTGATGCTTAGAAGTTGTACCTCTGTAGTTGTGTTTATGCCATTTTTTCCTCCTCCAAAAGCTGTCAGATTTTAGCTTATGTAGTTGAGAGACTGGTACTTGGTTGTGTAATTACAAAGAGTTTGTCTTCTACACTTACTATGATCTTACTTATTCCAGTACTATATATTGTCCTAAACAGCTTACTACATGTTCTTAAATTAATACTCATGATAGGGGCTGAAGTTTTAGATGTGCATATTGCCTCCTGAATCCCCAAAAAACTCAGGCTATAGGTAAATTGTGCTGATTATTCTTCTCTGTTATGCAATTTATGCTATAATAGCTTAAGATTATGATTTTGCTTTTATACAGTATTTGTGCTTGGATTTGCTAGGTTTGTGAATACCTTAATCACAGTTTTTTGTACCCCATTCCTGTGGATTTAATTATCTTTTGTTACTACTACATTCATTAGGTTTGGTGTCCCACCCCACCTTCTTTGTTTTTGTGGCACTGGGATTTAACCCAGGACCTTTGGGGGCCTTTTAACCCTAAGCTTTAATGCCATGCCTTTTTAATTTTACTACTTTTATTTTGAAATAAGATCTAAGTCACCAAGTTGCCTGGCATAGGCTTGAATGGGATATTCTGCCTTAGCCTCCTGACGTGCTGGGACTACAGATGTGTGCTACCATGCCCAGTTTCACTGTGACTCTTCAGAGATGGTTTACAAATTTCTAGGCTGATAGTTGTGTTTCCTCATTCACTCATTTCTCCTGACACTTTTGGTTACTGCTAGAAAGTCCTACTCTCTAGTGATCTGCTTTCTAGCTTGCCCCTTTGTCCTTGATTTCTGCAGTTTCACCATGTTCCTTTATTATTTACAAGACTCATTCTACTTCTAAATCCCATGAGTTTGCATTTTTCTTCAATTTTGGAGCACTTCCAGCTTCTACTCTTCCATTACAGCTCCCCTTTCTGTTTTATTTGCTATCTGAGCATCCTAACCACTTGCTGGATAAACAGTTTCCCTTTGTTTTTTGAAAGTCTGCTCCCATCTTCCTTTGTAGTCTTGTGCTGCTTTTTCTAACTTAAAAACACTTCATGGTATTCTTTTGGTTGCCATTTATAATCTCAGATTTGTGGCATTGTGACTCTTTGTTATGTGTGTTGATATAACAGCCTTTAAACCATAGGCTGGTCATGAGCTGGATTTTCAGTGAGCCACATTCATGGCTGCATTGTGGGGTCCTGTTTGTTTCCCAGAGGACCCTGTTATGTGTGTGCTACCAGCCAGCATCACTGTTGTTCTGATAGTTTGGGGATTTCGAAGCCAGGCAGTACTGTGTATTTCAGTCCCCACATATGCAATAGAATGTGCTGGCTCAGAGTTGGGCATATGTTTCAGTTCCACTTGGCTGTTGACAGGTGTTGCAACCCTGGACAAATTACTATATCACTCTGCATTGGTTCCCTTGTCTGTAGCAGGGATGAGCAAACCCTTCCTGTGATGTGAGGAGGAAGTGAATCTCTGTAGGTGAAGTTCTTAGAACAGTTTCTGGTGCATAGGACAAACATACTACATAGATATTGGCACCCACTCCTCTCTGTGGTACTGGGAATCAAACTCAGATTCAGATACATCTCTAGCTACTGCTACTACTCTACTATTTTTTTTTTTTAATTTTTTAAATGAAAATTGTTTCCTTGTTTGGCACAGGGTCTTGCAATATAGCTCAGACTTGTAGTGATCTTCCTGTGTAAGCCACCCCAGCTCTGGGATTATAGAGGTATGCCACCAAGCCCAGTTTTGGTGGCCAGCGCAGTTGGGGGCTAGCATGACATTTGGTACCAGGGACCAAACCTGTGTCATTGCACTTGACAGGCAGGTGCTTAGACTGCCAAGCGATCTCCCAGGACCATCCAGCTACTTCCTTAAAACACGGTCTCACCAAGTTACCCAGGGTCAGCTTTCAAAATACTGACATTATGACAGTGTAGTACCAGCTGTTTTCTTGAATTTTGGGTGTATAAGAGACAGGTGTAATTATAATTGTGCTTTGGGGTTGGTGGGTAAACTAGTGGGCTTTGGCATGGTGCAAATCTCTTCAGCAGCATTGACATCCTTGGATGTGAGGAGTTGTGTCAGAGTGAGCCCCCATTTCACGGGGGCCAGGTCTCTTGTTTCCCTGGTGTGTGGGGCTAGAATCCCAGTCTGTGGAGCATCCTGGTGGCCACCGCCCTTCCTCCTGCAACTACAGCATCAGCGCAGCTCATACTACTCTGGATTTATTTTCCTCTGCTTTTGTATGTGGAAATTGTCCTTTCTCATGAGCTCAATTTTGAATTTGCTTTTTTTCTTAAACCACAAAGTATAAAATGGCTTGCTGGGGATTTATGAACCTAACAGTATATTTCTGTTTAGATTTCTTTTGCCAGAAGAAAATGTTTGTAACGAGATGTTGGTGAAATCTCAGTTTGTCGCATGCATGGCTACTTGTCATTCCCTTACAAAGATTGAAGGAGTGCTTTCTGGTGACCCCCTGGACTTGAAGATGTTTGAAGCCATTGGATGGGTAAGCTCAGCATCCCATGGACACGTGGTCTTCACTTCAGAAAATTGCAGTGAAAATTAAATGAATTCACAGGAAGGTTGGCCATCAGTCCTGTAACTTTTTTTTAAAGAGTTAATTATTCAATTTCTACAGAGACATCCCAGAGAGAGATGTAGAAGAGTGTGGTAGACTGGACACGAGTGCCATTACCTTTTGTGGCTGCATCAGTTTGTGTAGAATAAAAGTAGCTGGCAGCATTGTGTCCTCAATGTACTGTTCCCAGCTTCTGTGCGTGCGTGCGTGCGTGCGTGCGTGTGTGTGTGTGTGTGTTGATTTGCCTTTTTTATTTCTACCACTGGTAATCCTAATTTTAAGTGTTTAGTTCTTTTGTTATTACCATTTTATGGCATTTCCTCTTTCTCTTTGTGCTTTTGTTTTGAGACTCTGTCTTATGTAGTCTAGGCTGGCTTCAAGTTTGTGATTTACTACCGTAGCTCCACAATTCTGGAATTAGAGGTACTTGTGATAATGGGTGGCTCATTTCTTATATAGATTGATCACTTTTTATTTTTTCTAGCAACAGTAATTTATTTGGTTGTTTTTTTCTTTGATTTGTGGTCTCCCTCATGCTGTGTGTTTTCATTGCATATCTGGACAGTACTTTACCACTTGAGTAAAAATGTGATTGCATCATTGTGAGAGGCAGTGGTGAGGTTGTCCAAGGGTTCTGGTTCCCTCCCAGGCCAGCTAAAGTCCCACTCTTACCACACTTGCTTACCTAGAGCTTTTGCTCTAGCTGCTCTTGCTTTTTCTGGGAGGTCCTGTCTGGAGAAGCACTTGACCTGCTTCACTGGTACCCTCAACTCAGCCCAGCGAGCTGGTGACTAAATGTGTTCTCGCCCCTCCGGACCCTCCCCTGTGTGTTCATGCTCTTCCTGCCTTCTGGGCTGTCAGTTTGCAATGTCCAGTTTGCCTTGTGCTTACATGTTTAAAACTTACCCTGTCCCTCCTTGGCTTTCTGTTTACTTTCTTGATATTTTGTTAGGCTTTTAAAAAGGAAAGAGTGTGGGCTCGGCAGGATGGTGCAGTGGTCCAAAGTGCCTGCTTAGGAAAGCTTAAGTGACTGCAGGGACCGTGTTTCAATCCCCGGCACCACATGCTGCGCCAGCCCTGCTCTCAGTGCAGGCTGAGCCGGCCATTAAAAATAAATAAATAAACAAACAAACAAAAGTTCTGAAACAAGAAAAAAAAAAAAAATTCTTAAAAAAACATTAAAAAAAAAATAAAAGGAAAGAGTGAATGACTAGCTGAATACTCTGCCATCTTTTTTTTTTTTTTTTCTTGCCATCTTCTCAATGTTCATAGTTCATGGTACTAAAATTTGGCTCCTGAAAGGAAGCCCTACTTTTTTTATAGAGAGAGTGCAAAATTAGGCTTTCTCTGAAATTCCTAAATTTTCTCCAGTGAAACAGATCCTCATCATAGCTGACAGTGTACAATGTATGTGATATAAAGAAGTATATATTTCGTTGACCATGAGGTACTTTGGGGGGGCACACATTGGGTCTATCATTGAAGTAGAATAGGTTTACAGAGCTAAGCTTCTTGACTGCTTGATATGATTGGGTAATGTGGAATGAAGGTATATTCCTGGTTCACAGATATTAAAACGTGTGGGGGTGGCAGTATCATAGAATTTATGATATTAGCTAATTGGGCATAGTTTTTTTTTTATTGCTTGAATCCTCCAGTTATAGTCAGGTTAGTTTATTCCTCTTTTTTTCTTCTTTTGTATTACTTATTTAGCTAGCTGTATTTGGGACATGGTCTGTAGGGTCTTACTCACTACACAGATTGGACTTGTAGTGATTCTCCTGTTTTCAGCCTCCCAAGTGCCAGGATTACAGGTACATACTACTGTACCCAGTCTCAGTTGCCTTCTCAGTACATCTCTGGCACAGGGCTAGCACAGCAGGCTAGGGATTGAACCTTGGCACTCTGCCAAAGCAGGCTCTTTAGTCCACTGAACTATCAGACTGGCCCTTTTGTATTTAAAGTATTGGTTGCTGCAGGATCTCAGTATACAGCTCCAGCTTGTAGTAATCCTCTTGGTTTCAGCCTCCCCAGCACTGGGATTACAGGCGTGTGCCACTATGCCTGGACTCTGGCCAACTCAGCCTGCCCTGGGTGTGGGGCTGGCACAGCATGTGGT
>PVJA010022415.1:0-34327 GCA_004027025.1 Myocastor coypus
GAGGAAGAGGAGGAGGAGGAGGAGGAGGAGGAGAAGGAGAAGAAGGAGAGGAAGAGGAAGAGGAAGAGGAGGAGAAAAGAAAACAAGAAACAATCGAAAGTCTTCAACTTGACCAATATAGGTCCATGGAACACATGAAAACCACTTGTTAGGTATGGACATACATACTTGACCAGACCAGGCATTCTGACATGAGTAGAAGATTTAATCAGGCCATCAAGCAGGCTCTGTCTAGTAGATGAAGATAGCAGTGGACAGAGTGCCGACAGGAGACTTGACAAGACCTTCCAGGGAGGGGGATTGTGGGCTGAAACAGCCAGGTCACAGGTGGACATCATTTATCTTCTTTGTTTAATCAGAAGAGAGTGAGCTGAGACCAACATGGGTCAAGGGAAAGTGAGCTGAGATAGCAATACAATGTTGGGCAGGGTTGGAATTGGGGTTGGTGTAAGCTACCTAGGAAACTAAGGGAGCGAATATTTGGAGCAAACTGCCTGAGAAAATTTAAGTCCTAACCTACCACTACCAGATGAAATTTCTTAAATAGTTGTAACCTGACTAGCATTCCAAGAAAAGGATTGTGATGAACGGGGCCCTGGGACAGCTGGGTCTCTTACTGAAAGGCCCAGAAAGCTGGGATAGGGGAGTCCCGGAAAGCTGGGACTCCAGGTGATGGATAGCGGCTTCATCAGTGGGCTCTCTGTTTGTTGCTTTCTCCCTTGCTTGGAATGCTATTGGTTGACCCCGAGTGAACCCTATGATAGGGAAGGGATGGAAGTGGATGGAGATCATGGTCACGTTTGTTACTAAGCATATAGTCCTCCTTTGCTGAAGCGACTACATGCGAGATCACACTAACTACCCTAAATAAAGTTGACTTGCTTGAGGGGTTCATTGGTCACTGAGGAACAAACTTCTGTGAGTCCTCTGAGCTACCTTCGTTGAGTCTTCACATTGTTCCTTTCAGCACCAACACATAACATTACAATAATAGTAGTAGTAGCAGCACCAAAGCATATGAATAAGTCTCTCAAGAAAACCAGAATGAAAATAATTATGCAGACATTAAAGAGGTGATGACCACAATGAAATTAATGTTTAGTGAATCTAGAGTAGATACAGGTAAAACATATAGGAGCTTAGGAAAGAGATAGAAACAGTGAATGACCAACATCAGAAAAAAAGAACCCTCAAAAAGATTAAAGCAGCTACCCTGATTTAAACTTGTATTGAAAATTTATGTGGTAAAATCAAACAATGGGAAGATAAAATATTAGCTATAGAAGGCAAGGTAGAGGTGGGTGATCATCAGGAAAGACATCTGAAACATCAAGGAACAATTAAGAATCAACAAAAGGGCTATTAGATGTTGCAAAAAGAAGAACAATATTCATTGCAATTAATGAAGAAGTGGAGGATAGCTCAAAAAAATAAAAATGTGTTCACAGAACCAATATTAAAAAGCTTCCTGAGCCTAGAAAGAAACCTGACATAGAGATATGTGAATCTTATAGATTAAATTGCCATGATGAGAAGCAAAAAAGGCTAGCTATAAGAAACTATTATAGTAGGAAATAAAATATATGGGCCTCCTGCCTTGCGAGTGGAGTGTTCTACTCATGGATTGAGGCCTTTGGGGGGAAAAAAAAAGGAGAAGAAATAAGCAAACAAAACAAAACAAAAACTACCAAAGCAATAATAATCAAGAGTCCAGAAAATTAACATAGGAAGAGAACACCTAAAGCCTTTAGAGAACAGGAACAAATCAACTCTACTCATGAGAACCACAGCAGACTTCTCCTCCCAAGCTCTTTAGTCGAGAACTTGGAGCAACGTGTTTGTATCCCTAAAAGAAATTGACTTCCAAGCCATATTATTTCAGCTTGAAAAGTTATATTTCAAAATTGGTAGAGAAATAAGATTATTCTACTGTAAAAGTAGTAGCATAAACAAATTCAACACCACCAAGCCAGTGCTCAAAAATATTTTTAAGAATATTCTAAAAAGAAAAAGAAAAAAAAAAAAAAAAAAAAAAAAAAAAAAAAAAAAAAAAAACCCAGAACAACAAGGGAAGCATCCCAGTGCAATGACTCCAGTCTGGGGTTGTAGCTTGGGGGCTGAGTGCTTACCAAGGCAGTCACTCCACCAGGCATGCCGACTGCTTAAGTCAGGGTGAAGGATGGGAGCCAATAGCAGGAAGATAGCATGGTAGCAAGAAGCCCGCGCTTGCCCATCATAACAATCAGTGTCAGTGGCCTCAGCGTACCAACAGAGAGAAACATATTGGCTGAGAGAAAGAGCAAACAAGATCAACAATATACCATGGGCAAGAAACAAGTTAAAAATTACTTTGTAAATCAAAAAATTATGCATTGAAGGGCAAATTAACAGAAGAGTATAATATGGGACATGAAGCCGGAGAAAAGCAGCTGAGCTAATCTATTTGCAAAGTGTTTTATGTATTGCTTATTTTACAATTTTTGGCATAAAAATCCCAGTTCATTCCCTTTGAGACCCACGAACACAAAATATCCCTCATGCCAAAAAAGGTACAAAATTTAAACAGCTGTTATCTTATCTCATCATGGGGCTATGCCACCTCCCTTAATAGTTTGGAAATTACCTATTAGTGGTAGCGACACACACAGTCCAAATTTCAGAAAATACAATTTATAAATGTTACAAGACTAAAGGTATAGAAACAAAAGCCACACACCATTTGTCAAATGAACAGGCGGAAGGATTTACAGCTACCACGCAGAGACTGAGGATAGAAATATCAATAGCAAAGTTGAGACGATAGCTAATCAATGTGATCTTTCCTGCAACGTTACAAGGAAAAGTTCTTGCAGTTGGAGTACTGGTGATGCAATGTCCTCCACCTTCCATGCACCTGTGAAGGGTCATTGGGACCGTGTACAGAAGGTGAGGGCTGTTGAATGGTGACGACCTTTCTCCATTGGAATGGGGTGGATAATTGAGCCTGGTTAGCCTGGTTTTACAGAGCATCTGAAGCTGGAAATAGGTCATATGTGAAAGGATAGATCAAGGTCTCAGTGCCTAAACCAAAAAAGCATCCTCCCTGGACAATTTCAGCCATTAGTCTTTAGCTAACCTCGTGTCTCATGGCACTAACTTTGCAAGGGTATAAATAAATACCAGTACTGTTGTTCAGGTTCGTTGCCCACCAGGCACGGGCCTCCACCTGCATCTACTCTTGTCTCTTGTCTATCTTTTCCTCATTTCTGTTCCCATTTCTCACCAGGATACACAGAGAGACCAGGGAGTCCCCACATCTGCAGTAAGCTCTGCAGTAGACTACTCACCAGACCTGTAGGGATCCGTTGGTCTTACTGCTAACAGTTCTACTCTGGAGACACGGCGGTAGAAAGGGGAAAGATAGACAAGACAATGAAAAGCTGGGCTAGGTGGTTGGCCAGTCTGCCTCACGAGCAAGACTAACTCAGCACACACAAAAACGATCTTTTATTTATTCTTTTGCAAAGTTTGTATTCCATGATACAAGGTTGCTTACCAACGAATAGCTGGCCTGAATCGACAGGATGTTTTTCTCAGCACTGGGGTAGCTTGTTGGCTTTAGGCACGGAGGCTTAGTCCCACCTACACACACTTGATCAATTTCCTGGCTTCCTGCAGCTCCCAACACAGATCCTAAGGTATGGACCATGTAGTACATGCTTACTTACACATCATCGCCTTTGGAAGCAGAAAATAGTATTTAGAGTGGGAATGAATGTGTTCTATCTGTCCAACATGTTGGCTTCATTAAGCCAAGTGGTTCATCTTATAAACCGCTCAAGATTCAACAGCTAACAATAATAACAAAACATAACTCACTCAGTATTTTTAGCCTCACCATTCTCTTAACGTTCCACTCCTTATCTGCAAATTGTTACACTTTAGCATCACTACATTTAAATCGTTTGCACGATAGGGCAATACCTAAACAGGCTGCATTTTTGAAAATCCAAAGAACCTAACACTGGGGCCCGGAAGGATGGCTCAGTGGTCTAAAGGGTCTGCTTAAGAAAGCTTGGGCGGCTGCAGGGACCACAGTTCGATGCCTGGCACCACATGCTGTGCCAGCCCTGCCCTCAGGGCAGGCTGAGCCGGCCATAAAAATAAATAAACAAACAAAAGTTCAGAAACAAGAAAAATAAATAAAATAAAATAATTCTTAAAAAAAAAAAAAGAACCTAATACTCATTCTAGAGAATGCACACCTCCCATTGATTGATGCATACATAATGACTTAATCCGGAGGGTGTTACCTATGAGAATTGTCAAGCTGAATTAAATTAAAACTATGCTTTAAGGCTGCCTGGCAATAATATTGCTGCACCTCTGTGCAGTAGCACCTCTTAAAAGTTCAGCCATCCACAAGTTACTTAGTCCAACAATCTCAGTTTTTTCTGTTTCTTTCATTTTGCCCAAAATAAATGCACTGCCCCCTTAATGGGACTGTTTTCTTACAAATAGAAAACAGCTTTTCTTCTACCTCCATACTGATTGGTTCCAGAATACTACGACTGACTGATGATTTAGAAGTGGTGTAGCCTAGCGTCAAGCTTAGAGCACAACAGCAAGAAAGCGGATTGGGGCTTCTGGGCACTGGGCCTTGCCCCTCCCCCTGCCCCATGGGTGCCAGGATATGGTGAAATCTTTTGCTGTATGTTATTAGCTAATGGACCTGAGGCACTGCAGGGCAGCTGTGCGCCTGCTGGCAAGCCAGTGTTCTTCACTTCACGGACTACAGACACTCTTCCTCCTCCTCTTGCAAGGCCAGTTTCGCTTCTCGTGAGTCCAGAGTGGCTATGCTGAGGTACTATTTTGTTCTCCCTGAATAAGTATGAAACAAAGCAGCAACTATACCAGACCATGCCCTGGCTTGTCTTACTCAAGTGAGGTATAAGGCTAGCCTTTCCCAAATCCCAGGGAGATGAGGCATACTTTTTCTTTAGTCTTTTAAGCAAATTTGTAAACATGCTGGGGTTCACATTTTCCTGCCCAACCGTGATATCACCAGTGTTAGTTAGCCGAGACTGAACTGTGAGAAATTTAAGTCTATCAAGACCTACAGCTCATGGTGTAGAGCACAAAGTCTTTAACCTCTTCAAGTTCTTTATCCCAAAACAGCAAAATCTCATTTATAGCTGAATAGTGAGTTGCTAGTTCAGTAAAAGCACGACTCCCATATGAGCAACGCCTCCTTGAGGTGAAGCATGCACACAGTTTGCGTTGCACAGCTCGTGTGATCTCGCTGCTCAGCGCGTGCTGGTCGTGGGCCCAAGTGGTCACACCTCATTAGCCTGAGAGCAACACATGCATCCCTCAGGTCATCCACTAGTCTGCTTCGTTTATCAGATTTGGCATAATTTAAAGATGAAAATATGGGGCCCGGCAGGATGGCTCGGTGGTCTAAAGCGCCTGCTTAGGAAAGCTTAGGTGGCTGCAGGGCCCTTGGTTCGATCCCCGGCACCACATGCTGCGCCAGCCCTGCCCTCGGGGCAGGCTGAGCCGGCCATAAAAATAAATAAATAAACAAAAGTTCTGAAACAAGAAAAAAAAATTTAATTAAAAAAAATAAATAAATAAGGATGGAAATAGCTGCTCACAAGCACAAGAAGTTACAAACATGGTAAGAAAGGCAACCCCTAGGGCTGCCACTGACTTAAAATTAATTGTCAGAGAATCCGACACGTTTGAGATTTTCATTTATTGAACACACAGCTGTGCTGTCCTCTGACACCTCTGTCTACTCTGTCTTCTCGGTATCATCAAATGCTGCACAGGAGTCAGAGATGTCTTTTTCCAAAGAGAGACTTTGTTTTGAAATTCAAGTAGCTTCACCTCCAGGTGTCTGAAATCTAGCAAGTGCGTGCAGTACAGATCAAGCTCCTTCAACGTGGCTTCATCTAGAGATGAAAGCACAGGCTCCTTCCTAAGCCTGAAAACATCTGCTGCTGGAATTCTCCTTTGTAACAGCCATGGTGTTAGAAAATTGCTTGTAGATTTCCTGGTGGCTTGTAGGATCGTCTGAAAATGGAGACTTGGCAAAAAGGAGTTTTACATTTGGAAAATATTTCAGTTAGCCAATTTCAAGATCTCTTTCAAAATTTTGCAGTTTTCTCTCAAATCTTTTGCTTTCACAAAACACCCTTTGTGCTATTTTCACCACATTTTGTATTTTTTTGTTCAGTAAGTGGAAATATAGTTTAAAATCTGTAAAAAACAAAACAAAACAAAAAACATAAAATTGTTAAGACAGGCTATCTCAGTAAGCTGTGGGCATTCCTGCCCTTTTTAATTCATAAACAGCCTAATTTCTTCTAAGCAGGCTATAACACCTCCAGAATTCAATTTCTTCTCAGCCACTGGATATCACTGTGCGTAAGAAAATGTGATACTGCATTTGAACTTCATCAGTAAATGCTTAGAACTCAAAAATTAAGAGAGTCATCCATAATTAAATCTCAATTTTTATGATACCTTTGAAGGACATAAGCTAACATTTTATTGCTTCCTTTGGTACAAAGAGCTTCTTGACATATGAGGCGATGTATTTAGATGTTTTGCTCTTCAACAAACAATGGTATGAATCCAAATGTTGCCTCTGCCATTCAAGGTGCCCCATCACTAGTAACGGCAACCGCTTTTCCTTAAGTTTTGTGACATAGAAGACCACATCACAGCACCGTAGATGACACTTGGGTCCATCTAGGCAAGGACAACCGTTTCACATCTCTCAGGATTTCACCAACAACATAGTGCAAAATGACTTCCAAGCTGCACGATTCCTTCTATTTGTGCTTTCACGCTGGCACATGGAGAAACAGGCTGCCTTTTGTCAGTTAATAGGGAGCTTCAGAATAACAACGTCCCTTGTTACGCACAGGCCTCAATACACAGCAGCATTTCTTCTAACTGACATATCAGAAATGCTTTGCATAATTTTATCCTTCTTTAGAAGATGATGTAAAAGGAAAACACTCCAAAATGTCCTGCCCTTAGAGAATGATCTCTATCTTATTTCAGAGATTTTCTTTTTCTTTCTTTTTTTCTGTCATCTTGATAAAATCATCATTAGAGAGATCAGATAAGGGCTCACAATGTTTTACTCTGCACAGTGCAACTTGAACACTGGAAGCTGACAGATTCCTTGTCTCATAAAGATAGTCTCATAAAGATCTAGCTATCACAAATTATGCTGCTATAAACCTAGGTGCACAAATATCACTGCTGTCTTAGTTACTCCTCTATCATTGCTGGGACAAATACCCAACACCCGAGATGAAAGAAGGAAAGGTTTATTTAGCTCACAGTTACTAGAGGTTTCAGTCCATATTGGGCTGGCTCCAAGGCAGAGAGGCACATGGCAGAGAGCAGCAGTTCACGGTGGCCCAACAGCAACAATTGTGGCAGGGGCAGCCAACCAGTCAGGGCCCCAGAGCAACAGACCTTGTCTGTCTCTCTGTCTCTTTATATTACATTCAAGCTCTCCCCCTCAGCCTATCCGCCTTAGGCTACACCCATAATCCCAGGAATACTTAAATCATATAATCCCAGTGACTCATGAGTCAAGACTCAATTTATAGAAGTCCCTGTCCCATGATTGCATGAAGCTTTGCGGGGACAACTAGACATAGACCATGACAACTATTACATGGTCTCATCTTGTACTCTGAATAACTACGACAAAGACAACAATATGCAATATATTATTGTAGAAAAAATTAAAAAGTAAGTAAAATATAGTTTGAGTCCTCCATTTCCCCTCAAGATATGCTTTCCATTCAGTTTCACCAAGTTCACGGTTGCTTTTGTAGTTGGTTTCTAACTGCCATGTGACATTCAGATGTGAGACACAGCACTTTCGTTACACAGAAGACATAATAGTACTCCATTGCATTCAATGGCTCAAATGATTGTCCTGCCCTTAGAGAATGATCTCTATCTTATTTCATAGATTTTCTTTTGCTTTCTTTTTTTTTTCTTGTCATCATTTCTTAGTGTTCAAACTTGGAGTTATAGAAACACAAAACCTAAGGCCCAGCCACATAGCTCAGCGAATTAAAGTACCTGCTTAGGCAGATGCAGGGGTAGAGGTTCGATCGCTTCCTGCCAAGCTGGCCCTGCACTCGAGGTATGCTGAGACAGCGATTGAGACTGGGCGTGGTGGCGTTCACCTGTAATCCCAGTGCTTAAGAGGTGGGAAACAGGAGAATCACTGAGTCCAATCTGCCTAGTGAAATATTGCACACCCTGTACACCCTGTCCTAAACACCAGATAAATAAATAAATAATAAATCTTGAAAAGCACCAAGTACAAATGTATCCCTAAATGAAAAATAATTATCACTGAATGTATTCAATATTCCCTGAATCAACTATCTATGGCAGTCATTCTCAGCTTGTGTTTCTTGAATCTGGTGATGACCAGATGAAGATAATGTTCTACTGACTGCCAGATTTGGGCCTGCTCAGAAAAAGTCATCTGAATACATTTCCTATCTGTGGGGGCAACTGCTAAAATTATATATCCAGTCCAAGCATAATCCATATATATATATATATATATGATAAATGATAAAATAAGAGATAATATTATATATATACATATATATCCACCTTGCTGTTATTTTCATAAATTCTTCATAAACAGCTGAACACAATGCTGAGGACTGAAGTATGCAAGGGGATCAGGATAATATTAAAAGGATCAGTCTCTTCATTAGAACACTTCTTTTCCACATCCTGTATATTTCTATTCTTTCACAAGGAAACTCAAAGCAAAAGTATTGAATAAATAAAATGAACTCACTATAAATCACAAAAGTTGTATCTATCCATCTATCCATCTATCTATCCATCCATCTATCTATCCACCCACTCATCCACCCACCCTTCTATCCAATCATCTGTCCATCCATCCATCCATCAACTATTTACTATTGTTGTCACAACACTGACCATCTGTACAAAACCCTAGATTCATCACAACTGAGTCGCAGCCTGCCACATCGTCGTCTGTCACTCTTACTCCTTTCAAGCATGTGCATGGCCCCTTCTACACTGCTGCCCAGTGCCTGGGTGCTGGGGAATCCTGGGTGAGCTTTGCTCTTGTACTCACACTGCAGCATGCATGACAGGGGTCCACCACCTCCAGGATAATGATCCTTTGGCTCATGACCTCACTACAGACAGGAGACACAGTTGTTTCTTATGACTCAGATGGAAGGGTGAGCGTTAAACAAGGCTTTTCTTAACGACACGTTAGTATTAGTATCCTGGAATGATAAAGGCAAAGAGTATAGGAGGTCCTATAGTTCCCTGGTCATGAGTCTTAAGATCTCTGCTTCCCAATTGTGTCATTTTTCCAAGTAATTGCTCCTTAATAGAATTGTGCATCTTTCTAAAATGCAAAGGACATGCTTTTACTCTGACTATGGCCTATAATAGATGTATTTGTTCTGTACAACAGATTGCAAGTCTGGGAATCAAGGCACAAGGAAACAAACAAGGAGACTCTCCCAGGATATCACTCCTTACATGAGGCAAAGTCCAGCTTGTATCTGAAATGAGGAAGCCAAATAAACCATAATAAGTTGAAATCAGGGAGACCAACAAGCTAGAATGCACAGGCAGGATATATGGAGCTCTACAAGAAATTAGAGAAAAAGGCATCCAGAAGCTGCTGTGGAGGCACCCTAAAATTGTAGGCCAAAGCACAATTATACAAGTGTTAGGTCAGTGTCTATGAGGCTTTAACAGAACATCAGGAAAGAAAAGTTATTTGGTGGCTATTATCTAAAACCTTCCAGAAACACACAGATGGCAGGGGCTAACTCCAAGAAAATCATGATAAATCCAAGGATCTTCTGGTTGCAATTCCAGACAGGTGTGGGCACAAATTGCTCTCAAATTAACACTCTAGATATGTTCAAACCCCTTTCCAAAAACCACATTAAAATCAAATTCAATATAATAAAAGTGATTCAAGAGTGAATACCCATGTCAGGGACAAAGAGCAAACATTTGGAAAATGTAGAAAAAGAATGCAAATTATAAGAATTATAATGGGCATACTTAGGGCTGGCGGTATAGCTCAACAGGTTAAGTGCTTGCTTAGGGAAGCACAGGGACCAGGGTTAGGTTCCTGGCCCCACCTGCTGCGCCAGCCCTGCTGTCAAGCTTGCTGAGCTGGCAATGGAGTCTGGGCGTAGTGGTGCATGCCTGTAATCCTGGCACTCGGGAGGTGCAAGCAGGAACATCGCTATGAGTCAGTAGTGAGACCCTGTACAAAAGATAAATAAATAAAATAACAATAGTGGGCACACTTGAATAAATGTAATGCCTACATGAAGCTAGAAGACCACATCATCAGGAGTAATACATCAAACCAAGTAGAAATAAACGATACAGCAAGCATACTGCCACACGTATGCAGTTCTAGCACCTTAGGAGGTCACTAAAGGGTTATCATAAGCTAGACTGACACCAGGTAAGCTGACCAAAACCTTGTCTCAAAAGAAGAAATAAAAATATATAAATGAATGGGAATAGAGCTTAGTTCAATCCTGCGTTCAATTCATTCTCAGTACAATAGAGAGAATGTGATCATAAAACCAGCAGGTGAATATAGATGTTGTAAATATGCTCAGTGCTTATATTTCCAGAAGTGAATATGAACGTGCGAAGAACATAAATGAAAGATAGAAAAGCGACACCTATTCTTGAGAAGGATATTTCAGTGAATTATACTAATGGTACATGGAACTATTGAAATTACAGATATAAAAATAAACTAAAATAAAATGAACCACTGACGTACAGTAATACATCTTGGTGCATGAAAACTTCTGTCTATGAACAATTCATTTGGCCAAGTTTGCTTTTACTTGCAAACCCACATCAGAGGATGTACACAACTGTGGTCATTATTGTCACATAAAAGAGACTGTGACCATCTTCCTCAGAACATTGGAAGAAAGTAAGTTTGTGAACTGAGGAATATGAGAATTTGAAAATAGCTTTTTTTAAAAGAAATATGATTTTAAACCAAAAGAAAGAGTCAATAGTTTCTGATTATATAAAGAAGTAAGCTACAGGTAACAGGAGAAGAAGGAAGGAAGGAAGGAAGGAAGGAAGAAAGGAAGGGAGGGAGGGAGGGAGGGAGGGAGGGAGGCAGGCAGCAGGGGAGTAGCTTTAAATTAAATAGGCAATAAAATTCCAAACTTGATGAAATAATGAAACCAAAGTCCAAGAATTTAAAATAAAGCTGATGCATAAGAAAATCAAAGAATGTCACCCTGCCTCCAGGCACGGGACAGCAGTGCAGAAGGGACATGTGCACACGTGAAAGGAGAGGCAGTGCCAGACGATGGTGTGGCAGATGTGTACATGCATAGAAATTTACAAAAAGTGATGACAATTAACAGAGCCAAGTGCAGAAGTTTCTGATAAGATAATAATGACAATAGTTTTCTCAGAGTTGGTTCAGTACAGGTCACAATGAAACAATGCAACTACAAGAATGTCAGTAGCATCCGGCAGTAACTCTCAATACGAATAGCCCAAGTCCTCAAATGAAGACACAAATCGGCAAGTTGGATTAAAAAATACCACCCCCAATATAGCACACAAGAAATAATAAAATGAAATTCAAATGTTAAGAATTAAATCATGAGGGGCCCGGCAGGATGGCTCAGTGGAAGGAAAGCTCAGGCGCCTTCAGGGAGCGCGGTTCAATCCCCGGAACCACAAGCTGCACCAGCCCTCCCCTCAGGGCGGGCTGAGCCGGCCATAAAAATGAGTGAATAAACCAACAAAGGTTCAGAAACAATAAAAAAAAATAAATAAATAAAATAAAAAATTCGAAAAACAAAAGAAGAAAGAATTAAATCATGGGCCAGCGGTATAGCTTTGTGGATTAAACGCTTGCTTGAGAAAGCCCAGGGGCCAGGGTTCGGTTCCTGGCCCTGCCTGCCACACCGGCCCCGCTCTAGAGCGCGCTGAGCCCGCGATGGAGTCTGGGGGTGGTGGCGTGCACCTGTAATCCCAACATTTGGGAGGTACAAACAGGGGGATCACTATGAGTCAGTAGTAAAACCCTAAAAAAAAAAAAAAAAAAAAAAAAAAAAAAAAAAAAAAAAAAAAAAAAAAAAAAAAAAAAAAAAAAAAAAAAAAAAAAAAAAAAAAAAAAAAAAAAAAAAAAAAAAAAAAAACAGAAGAGGGCATAAAAAAGAATTAAATCATGTTGTTAAACACTACATAACAGGAAAATTTTTTTAAAAAGGCAAGGGTAGCTATCCTAATTTCAAGCAAAATGCAAGGCAAATTAATCAAAAGAAAACCAATGTACATTATTGCACATAGCTTATAGGAATAATTCAAGAGGAAGATACAATGATCACAAGCATATAGTCCATTAAACATCAGTGCATCAGGATTAGTGTAATACTAACAGACATGAAAGTCGGATAACTGCCAGCACAATTATAAAAGGGGGCCTCACTGTGCCACTGACATGAATGGACAAATAATTAAACAGTCATCAGAAAAATACCAGAAATACGTAGTGAAATATCAGAAATACGTAGAATAGACAACAACATTTCAAACATCATCCATTTACCTGCAGATAAGAGCTAAAAATAAATGACCTAAAAATAAAATCTAAGTGAAGTGCAATGAAAATACAAATAAAACTCTAGTGCACAAATACTCTTTGCTACAATGGACATAGCAAAGTCAGCCTTCGCACATAACAACTGTGTGTGCCATGCACAAGTCTTGCTTACACAAGACAGCCAGTGTCCTCCTGTGTGGCTGGCCATACTTGTCACCTGTTTTCCCTTCCTTTCTTGGCAGGAGCTTGCAGCTATATTATGCAATGTCTGCTTGGCCAGAAAACAATTAATGATTACATTATTACAATCAAGATTGGGCATGGTGACATGTGCCCATAATCCCAGCTCTTAAGAGGCTAAACACAGTTGGATGACCCTGAATCCAATCAATGTAGTGAGAACCTTTAGACACTTATTAAAATCCAAAAAGAAAAGAAAAGATTATTATAATTAAATTATTGACGTTTAATTTAGTAAGAAACCTAAATGTCAATAAAATATCAAATACATACTGAGTGAACAAATATCCACATTTCTACATTAACCGTAGGCTATTTAGTTTTAATTTCAGGGTGGTACCAGAAATCATACTCAAGCACTCATGCTCGCCAGGCTGGCACTCCACTGCTGAGCTATATCCCCAACCTCTTATAGTAACAGTTTATTTGCTTACTAAATATAACAATGGGGCAGAATTAATTTTTATATGAACTACAATAAAATATTTCAAAATTCTCTAGCACAAAATTGATCTTTACTTCAATGAACAGTCCTAGGCCGTTGTCACACATGAGAACAGCATGTTCCGTACATAAGTATCACTTGACAGCACATATATTTTGTTTTCCTGCCTGGTGGCAAGACATACCTGAAATCTTGCTGGCCTTCCTGCTTTCTTAGGAAATTCTCTTAATATTTCACCCTTTTGTCCACTGGTCCACTGCAGAATTCTTTTGCCAAGTTCCTTGAGCACATGCGTATCGTTCTTTCTCTATCAATTATCAATCCCAGTGAAAATCCTGTAAGAAAAATTGTCAGTGGTATTGTATGCTTATTTTCTTTCTAAACTGTGAAATTACTTATGCCTCAAATGTTTAGGGTCAAGCAACCTTTGGTGAGGGACACAGGTGCTGATGGTAATCTTACCATCAAGGTGTGGTGTTCACAGTATCAATATTACTTTATTTGTCTTGCCACGATGTAGTCTAAGATAGTCTGGAGCTCACTGTGGAGCACAACCTTAAATTGATAGGATCCTCCTGCTTCAGCCTCCTGAGTGCTGGGATCACATCAATGCTCCACCATGTCTGGCTGTAATGTATATTTTATCAGTGTGTGTAACACTGACAGTATCAATGCTACTTTGCTTTTCTTTGCTGTATAGGAGGCCAATATTACATCTTTCTGAAACTCAAAGATTTTACTACATATTTATTTAGAGTGAATTTGCAACCTTTTGTCAGAA
Source organism: Myocastor coypus (assembly GCA_004027025.1). Lineage (NCBI taxonomy): Eukaryota > Metazoa > Chordata > Mammalia > Rodentia > Myocastoridae > Myocastor > Myocastor coypus. The sequence continues at coordinate 14,116 of PVJA010022415.1, forward strand.
ATCTGTTTTTTCTCTTGAGAATTGTTCCTGTACTGTTAACAGATGTTCTTCTACCAAATTTTAAATCAATGCCTAACTACTGAACCAACTGCCCAATGTAACATTTGGGTTACTTTTGGAAATAGATGCAATTACTCTTTGAATCTAGCAGGGCATATATTTTTGTATCACATTTAGAAGATTTACTTGGCTTATCTTGTGAAATCTTCAACAACCAGCAAATGTGTGAGTTCATTGCCTGCCACGTGTTTGAATAGTATATAAACTGCTCGACAGCTTGAGGCAGGGCTTTCAGTAAATGAATGAATAGCTCCAAATGGTTACATTCTTTTCTTTCTGGGTGGGTCTCTTTTGTACCATCAAAATGTAGGCAATTTTCAAGGAAACCTAATCTCCTGAGTGTCCTTATTATTATAAAATCCTCCATGCCACATCTCCTCTCCTCTATAAACCCTCTATCTTCTGATGAATGGAAGGCGAAAGTCCTGCTGCAATGGCTTTTATTTCAGGTAGTGAAGTGTGCTTTTGACTATTATAATAAGTGTGTCTGCATATTCCTATGGACACAGAGAGGATATTTCTTGCATTGCATTACGAGTATGTTTCAAAATGTCCTGCAGCATAGCATTCATTACAGATAATTTCCAACATTGAGCTGCATGCTGGCTTCTGCCCAGCAACTTTCACCACTGGCAAGACCCTCATGGCATTTTATGGACTGCAAGAGCAGAGAAAAGCACCAAAATGCCACCACGGATTTGGACATAGATTTATTTTATATTGATGAACATTGACATGGAATCAAAACAATGTCAGGTGCTAAAGTTTTTATTAGATCATAAGCAAAAAGCAGAGTACGTGGCCATTTTTGGTTTTTATAATATACAACACAGTTACCAGCTATGGGTTATTAGTGGCCAGCTGTTTCTAAGAAATAGAAATAACAGGAATTATTTTCTAGGCAATGAGGTATATTGGCTGGCTGGGGGCACTTTCAGCTGCACCCCCCTTTTGCTTCCCAAGCAAATCTTTGCTGGGAGCATGACATACAACCTTCTTCTGAAAGAAAGACCAACTAGAAGCAGTAACACTAGGGCTGTCAGTGGGTCAGATGGGGTCCTCACCAAGGTACTAAAGACTGTAGAATTTTCCCTCACTAAACGTTAAGTTAAGGAAGTCAACTATCTGTCTTCTACTCAATACAGTAGTTGGAATGTTGAAAATGACACAAAAGAAACATATACAAAGGATACCTATAAAAGCAAGCTCTCAAATAATCATTATTTGTATTATAATATATATATATATATATAATATATATAATGTAATCCATTATATACATGGAAGACCCAAATAAGTCCACGAAGAGAATACTATAATCAATAAACAACTTCAGCAAAGTATAAGGGTAGAAATCAAATTACGAAAATCTGCATATCCCAACAATAAATGGGAATAAATGGGATGAGAAGGAAATTATAAAGACAGGACCATTCTCAGTTCCTTCAAAATACTAAAATATTTCAGAATTAACATAACCAAAAAAGAGAAAGGCCTCTACAAAAGCAGATTACAATGCTCTGAAGAAGGTTGGAGAGTGTGATAGGACTTATATAGTGGAAATACTGTCACTCTCAATCTATTGGACAGCTGTTGCACCTAGTTTATGTTCCCAAAAATTGAAGAATGAGATCTAAGTAATACTGGGGGTGTTATGGTTTGTGTCTAGTTGTCCCCCAAAGCCTCATGCAAACATTAGGTGAGGGCTTCTAGAGTTTGTGATTACCTCATGATCCACTGGAATTATGAGTCTGGGGCAACCTTGGGCAGGTAGGCTGAATGCAACTCAAAGGAGACAGAAATGCTCTCTGTTGTCATAGTTGCTTTTACTCCTCCCTTTACTGTTTTGTTACCTTGGCTTCTCACTCACAGCTTCACACACTGCCCTCTCAGAGGTACACTGCCTGGTCTCCGAGACCGTCTTCTAAAATTGTGGTGGAAGCCTTTTTCACCTCAGCACTCTGTATTCTGCAAGCTTCTAAAACCAGTACCATATGGATGGTGCCAAGCTCTACTGCCAGTGGACGCACTAGCTAGGCTTTCTTCTCTGTTACCTGTAGGCATCAAGTGCAAGGATTGCAGAACACTCTCACCCTGATTCTGAGGAACAAATCATCCATACCCTCCCCATTCTGGAACCTGGTATGGCTGCTTCCACCATTCTGAAACATGGGGCTCTGCAACTTTTTTTCCCAAGGCAAAGTCCCTGAGGTTTACAACTCTGAAACTACAAAGAGTGGAAACATGGCACCTCCTATGATGCCCTCAGGCCACCCTTTTGATTCTCTTGTTCCTCCTCCTCTTCAGTGAAGATCCTCTTAGCTTTATCTTTACCTTCCATAGCTTTATTAGAGCTTCATTTTCAAACAAACTCATGACATTTTAAATTATCCTGCTGGCTCTTTGCTCTTCATTTTCAACATAAACCTGACTAAAAGCCTCAATAATAACCATGCCACTCCCTCAATATTTGGCGGCTTTGAAATTACTTTTGTCAAATTAACTAGTTCTCAGTCTCAGGCAAAGTCTCTAGACAAGAGCAAAATGCGCACAAACTTTCTGCCACACCAAAACACACATTATCTGGAGCCCAACAGCCAATGCAGTCCTTTTTCACAGCAGAAACTTCCCCAGTCTGGTCTTTACAGTCAGGACTGCCATCAACTTTCTGCCCTTTTGAGCTCTGGCCAGAATGTCCCATACAGAACAGCTGAAGCTATTCCAGTGCTTCTATAGTAGGCAACACCTCTAAACCTTTCCTGTATCTTCCCATAAGCCATATCAAAAGCTCATAACCCACATGCTTATGTTTAGCCACAGCAATGTCCCCCCGTATCCAGTACCAAATTCTGTTTCAGTTACCCTTCTCTCCTTGCTGGGGCAAATACCTGAAACTCAAAATGAAGGAAGGAAAGGTTTATTTAGCTCATAGTTATTGAAGTTTTCAATCCATACTCAGCCAGCTCCAAGGTAGAGTGGCACAAGGCAGAAGGCAGAAGTTCATGGTGGTGGAAGGCTGCAAAACATCATAAGCAAAAGGGAGGAGTAATAGCAACAATGGCAACAGACACAAGTAACTCCATTATTTGCACTCAGGCTATCTGCCCTGAGCTGGGTGTAGTACTCACACACACATAATCCCAGAAGCATTCACACATGTAATCCCAGTAGATCCTGAGTCAATCACAAACTCTAGAAGTCCACCCCATGACTTCATGAGGTTTTGATAGGACAACTAGACACAATCATAATAAAACATATTTACAGATTTAGACAAAACAATCTTTAAATTTATACGGAGCCAGTACTTCAAGACAATTAAGAGCAAAGCAGATGACACAGCAATACCACACTTCAGACTATCCTACGAAGAAATATACAGTGACAGCACAGCATTATAGTGTGACAGAAATAGACATGGTCATCCCTGGAATGGAATTGAGGGTACAGAAATCTCTTCAGACATGTTCAACTATTTGATCTTTGACAAAGGACCCAAAAGTTTATGTTGGAGGAAAGACAGTCTATTCAACAAGTGGTGCTGGGAAAACTTATTATTGTTTGTCTAAGAATAAAACTAGAATGCTGTCTCTCATCATATAATAAATCAAGATGGATCAAAGACCTGAATACTGAAAGAGAAACATTAAATCTCCTGGAAGAAAAAATAGGTGAAACAGTTGAAGACAAAGGAATAGGAAAGAATTTTATAAACAGAAACTCAATCACACAGAAAAGAGCAAAAAGAATTGACAAATGGGATCATATCAGACTAAGAAGCATCTGCATCCCAAAGACAAAATTAGTAAACAGACAGCCTACAGAATAGGAAAAATGTGCCAGCTATCTATCAGAGGACTGCTATCTACAATACATAAAGATCTTTAAAGAAAAAAAGTGTCTGGGAGATAATTTGGCAGCGTGAGCACCTGCCTGGCAAGCGCAATGACCCAGTTTTGATTCCCAGTACAGCACATTGATGAAAAGGTGGCACATGCCGGTATTCCCAGCACTGAGTAGGCTGGGCCAGGAAGATCACTACTGAGTCCTATCTGCATAATGAGATCTTGTGCCAAATATATATATATATATATATATATATGATTAAAAGAATAAATGCATAAAAACTGAAAGAAAACCAAAGCATCCAAAATTAAAGGCCAAGTCAAGAAATGAGCTAAAGAAGTACCCAGGCACTGCACAGAGGAAGAAACAGAAATGGTCAATAAATATGGAAGAAAAAATCTTCCACAACTTTAGCCATTAGGAAAATTCAAGTCAAAACAACCCCGGTTTCCATCTTACTCCAGAAAGAATGGCATTCAGTGGAGAGTAACAAATTCTGACATGGTTGTCATGAAAAGTAAGTCTCCTACATACCTGATGAGAATGGAAATTAGTACAGCCATTATGGAAATAAGCATGCAGATTTCTCAAAGAATTGAAACTAAAAATTTCATATGGCCCAGTTATCCCTTGCTAGGTGTCGTTCACACGGAGCCTCACTCATCATACCTCATTGATACTCAAATACCAATATTTTTAGTGACACATTTCATAATAGTGAAATCCTGGAAGTGATTTCTATACTCACCAACAAAGACTAGATAAACAAAATGTGACATCTACATGGAATGACATAACACTCATCTATGAACAGGAGAAATCAAGGGCATTTATTAGAAAATGGCTCACTTGGAAAGAATAATGTTGAGTGAAATAACTTAGACACACAAGATATTACATGATATTTTTCAGTTGAATGAAAGTACGAAGAAAATTCAAAATAATTATAGTGGCAAGGGGAAAGATATCGTACAACAGGGAAGTAGTCTAAGGCAACAGTAAAAGAGTTTATGGGACATAGAAGGGGAAATTGGAAGAATAAGGATATTCCATAGAGAAAAGCCTAATAAGCCTGGTCACTGTAAAAATTACAAGCTATAACATGAAAAATCAAAGGGCATCAATAGGTGTGAAAAAGATGCTTGAAGAACCAGAGAAGAAGGAGGTAAAGCAGGATAAGAGGAAGAGCATCAAAACAGAATAAGCTATATGGGGCTGGGGAGATGGCTCCGAGGCACAAGTGCCTGCTGGGCAAGTGCAAGGTCGTGAGTTCAAACCCTGGTCCCACAAAAAAAAAAAAAGAATAATAATAATAAGCTATATATGCATACCCATTCCCCAAGATGCTTGCAGAATGAATTAATTACAAACATGTATCAATAAAATAAAGACAGGAAAAAGTATAAATATGCAAAAATGTAGCCTGGCACATAATAAAGGTGAAACCTGTTCAGTCTCACTGTTATATGGGTACATACGCTTTGCTGCTCGCTCAACCAGTGGGATGGAACAGAAAGGCAGCTTCCTTTATTTCCCCAGGGCAGCTACTGTGACACATGATCCACTCGTGTCATGTTAAAGTGCACATTTTATGAGAAAATTGTGGTATGGGCATTAGAAACCCAGTATGAGGAATCAAGGGAAAAAGCTCTTCATGTATATCAGATAACCTTCTCCAAGAAAAGACAAAATGTGGTTTTTCAGAGAAAATACAGCACATACTAGAATTCCTAACATGTAAATGATTTTGTGGATGAGCACATAACCATCTGCTAATCTTAGGTCTCAGGAGATTCTGAGAATGCTTAGGTTTATTCCTTTGTTTTCCCTTCTTGATAACAGAAAATATTTTACACATATGTAGGCCAAAACCATTTTAGAAAGAGTAATAATAAATCATCATAAGATAATGACTATTCAAGCATTCAGTTTATATATTGAAATTCTATGTATTTATGTGGATTCAAAACAATTTGCTTTTATAAAATGCCAGCTTTGTCTCATGGGCAAATTTTATACAACACTTAAAACCTGTTTTGACATGTATAATGGGGCATGTTTACCTCTTTGATTTGATAACACCAAATATCACTTAATAATACACCAAAGCAATCAAAGACTTTATCTTTCACATATCATAATATCTCCTCTCTACCAGAATGACAACATAAGTGATATTTTTACAAGTCATTTTATATGTGAGGAAAATGACTTCCAAGAAGACTAAACAATTTAGTCAATATTACGCTGTCAATTGAAAATTTCCAATCTGAATCCTAATCTTATATACTTCCATTCTAATTAAAATTCTAATTATTCCATAAACTAAGTCATTTTCTATGATCCTTGAATAATTTTCAGAGTTCTTGTTTCCTTTTTTATTTTTAGATTTGAAGATTAAATTTTGTGAACTAAAAAGACAGTTTCTTCTCTTTTTTTTTTTTTTTTTTTTTTTTTTTTTTTTTTTTTTTTTTTTTTTTTTTTTTTTTTTTTTTTTTTTTTTTTTTTTTTTTTTTTTTTTTTTTTTTTTTTTTTTTTTTTTTTTTTTTTTTTTTTACACTATTTTTTCTTGTTTCAGGACTTTTGTTTGTTTATTTATTTATTTTTATGGCCAGCTCAGCCTGCCCTGAGGGCAGGGCTGGCTCAGCATGTGGTGCCAGGGATCAAACCACAGTCCCTAAAGCTGCCCAAGCTTTCCTAAGCAGGCGCTTTGGACCACTGAGCCATCCTGTTGGGCCCCGACAGTTTCTTCGTAAATACATGGAAGAAAGTTATGGAAATTTTAGGTAAGCACAAATGGAGTCCAAGAGTTCTTTAATTGATTTTAAAATAATATTTTTGTATACTCAAATTTGACAGTGTGGGGTTAAGACTGAGGAGATAAGAGTTTTACTTACTTATAAATAAAAACTTAAAAACAAATGTAGCATCCTTTTAAAAATAGGGGCTCTGGTTTGGGTTTGATGCAAACACTGGGTTGGCACATGTATTGTTCTTGATTCTCACATAACTTGCATAAAGTAAATAAAGCACATACAGCATTCCATGGAAAAGAGTTGGTGAACTCTTATATGTTCAAATTGTATGTATTTATCTGGATTCAAAATAATTTCTTTTTTAGGGCCCAGCAGGGTGGCTCAGTGGTCTAAAGTACCTGCTTAGGAAAGCTTAGGTGGCTGCAGGGACCGCAGTTCGATCCCTGGCACCACATGCTGCCATAAAAATAAATAAACAAACAAACAAAAGTTCTGAAACAATAAAAATAAATTTTAAAAATCATAATAATTTGTTTTTATACAATAGCAGTTTTGTTTCACAGATGAATTTTATACAACACTTGAAATGATGTGGTAAGATGGGTCAATTCTCACCAAAGTTATCTCAGGGTTGTTAAGTTATAAGGCAAAAAATCGTGTTTATTTGTGAGCCAAAATGATCAGTATATTCTGAACAACAATTTTGGAAAGTTGCCAAAAATTTTAACAAAGGCTTTAGAAGCAAAAAGGCCAATGGAACAATGTAGCATATACACGATAGCACACAGTATAGAAATTGTATTTACATGAGAAACAAATACTATTTGTGTTTATTAGGCTCTTGAAATCAATAAGAAAAGGCGAATCCATTCAAAACTTTGCCCTGAAGTTAGCAATTCTATGCTTTTTAAATACAAATATTTGTTTCCAGTCACAAAATATTAACTACTCATGAGTTTACACTTAAGCTTAAAGGCAGCAATTATCGATACCTTTATATTTAGGGAATGGGAGATATTTCTTAAGCAATATGAGATTTGTGCAAACTAGTGGAGAAAACTTACGAAGTTACTGCCACATCCCCTAGAGAGGCTGCTTTGGCAGACGCCATGTTAGAAGGGGCTAGCAGAACCTGGGAGTCAGGGCAGCTGTAAGCAGGCTTTTTCTCACGACTCCCATGTTGAGATCCCACAGTGACTGGGCGAGGGACCAAAAGTGGGAGCCATCTAGAGTCAGGAAGCCACAGTCATGCTGGAAGGAGAGGAAGAGAGTGATACGAATCCCCAGCTCAGGCCGATACACCACAACCAGGAGCCAGACTCACTCTTAACTTCTGCAACTCTGACAGTGTCCTTCCTGGAACCCAACTAACCTAACTGCAGGCTTTCCGGGGGCCCTGCAACAAGGAGCTGGCTCTGACTGCCTCCTGCTCTGTCAGTGAGGCACAAGCATGGCTTAGCTGCCACAAGGCTGCAGGCCCTGGCAGCAATCACAGGCTTGAAATCACAGAGAAATCTCTATTTTCATCTTATTCTCTGCTTTTTATCTGAATGTTTAGAAGTTTTCTTTGAAATTACTTTCACTTTTATGTGTGAACATTGTTTTCACTTTTGAGCTCTCTCTCTCTCTCTCTCTCTCTCTCTCTCTCTCTTTCTCTCTCTCTCTCTCTTTCCGTCTCTTTCCTGTCTTTTTCACCATTTTCCTGAGGATTGGATAGCCTTCAGGGTTACTTCTAGTCTCTTTCTCTCCTTTATTTCTCTATTTTCCCCTTCTTACTCCATTTAAATTTTCTTCTCTTAGGGTATAATCACTCTATTGTGTGGATATTTACTGTATGCAATTTTTCTGATTTGTTTTCGATTTTGTTATGAATCCATGAATCTTGTTCTGATGGTGAAAGGTGGCTAATTCATACTTATTACAATTCATCATTTTCCAGTGCGTGTTTGATGCTATTGCTATTGTTAGCAATACTACTTCAGCCAAGGTGACATAGCTGTTCTGATCAATTGATATTCTTAGTTTAGTGTACAGCAATAGCTATGAGTCTGCTTTTAGAATTTAGGACATGAAAATCCAGGTTTTCCTGTAGCATTTATTAAAGAAGCTTTCTCCCAGTGGATGTGACAGGCCCCTTTGTCCAAGGTGAGATGACTGCATTTGCTTAGGGATGTGCCTGCATTTCCTGTTCTGTTACATTAGTCTCAGACCTATTTCACTGCCAATGTCATGCTGATTTTATAATAGTAGTATGTTAGTATAGTTTTAAGACAGTTGCTTTTTAATAAAACAGTTGTCATTTTTCTCTTCTTCTGAAATCTTTTCCATTTTACTGCCATATTTCCTTCATAGTGATTCATTTCCATTAAGTGATGCATAAAATGAAGTCGACTGCAGTAGTACATATAAAGTGTCATAAACCCATTGCACTACTGAGTTCCATGAAACCTGAGTCGTAGCCAAGCATGCCAGTGTCTGTGTGCAGCCTCAGCCCTCTAGTAGGCTGAGGTGCAAAGACAGTATGTTCAGACCAACTCAGAGGCTTCACAAGTCTCTGTCTTAAACAAAAACGGGCTCATACAGCTACGTGCAAGGGCCTGGGCTCAATGTTTCATCACTAAAAAATCAAAAGAAAGGAAAAATTAAAATCTAAAGAGGGAATAAAACCACCAGTTCTATAAAAATGAAAGCTGAAATTTTATATCTTCAAAAAATTAGTAAGTTTAATATTCGTTAGTATAAATATATGGTTTCTAACTTTATTTTTATTGCTTCTAATAACAACAATGTGATAGTTTCAAAATACGTTAGTAATACATTTCCAGTAATTGATGCAATGCATATCATTGTCCTCGAAGAGTTTCACAGAGCACAGGGTACAGACATGATAACCTTTCCAATCATTATTGGTACAAAAATTTTCTTCTCATTGAACTAAGAGAAAGTAGTTGTATACATAGTCCAGTGTTCCATAATCACAGTGGGTTATTGGCAAAATTGGCAATGTTGGAAGCTGTTGACTTAAGCCTTTTACAGCTCAGCATACTAATCTAGCTTTGTGTTTTATGCCTCGTAGTTAAACATTTCTGCTGGGTAGTTAAAGCAAGACCTGTATAACAAAACAAGGAACTTTTGTGTCTCCCAAGGTCAGTCAAATCCTCTCAGGATTTAATTTTGTAGGAGTCTCTTCCAGGTCCTCATTTTGATCTGGGAAGTCAGTATTTGTAATCCCAAAACAACATCATTGGAATCTTAGCAAGGTAATTCCAATCTACCACTTCCCATGCAACTCATGGCAAAAATAAAGACACTAAAACATATTTATAATTACTGGGGAACCAAGGGGTTCTATATCCAGCCACAAAGATGGTTTTCTGGAACAAAATGAGCGATCCAAGGCCTCACCCAGCTTTATTCAGTGGAGGAGTGGCTTGAGGAGGAATGACTGAGAATTGTGGGAGGTAGTGAATACTGTGAGCTGAGCTAGGTGGGGCCACCTGCAGAGGATATGCAGAGACAGTAATCTGGATAAGGCTATTTACATAGCATCTAATGTTTTGGGTAGTCTGGTGCTTCAGCTTTGATGTAATCTTTCAAGTCCCAGGAAGTCATAGCCTCTGTCTTGAGGCTCCATCTTAGCTGGCAGCATGGTGCATTAGTTCTTCGAGCTGTCTTGACTCAGCTCACATTACGGAGCAGCAGGTGTAGGTTACCACGGAGACACGCACACCACCTTCAAAGACTATCTATCACCAGCACCTCAGCTAGACCAATATACGTCGCTTAATGCCAATTGAGATGATAAACAGAAGTCCTAGCCAGCTCTTACATATCAATACAAGGAAATAGGGCCAGACTCAGTCAAAATAGACAGTTGCTCTTCCTTCAAGGAGGGCTGGTCAGGTGGTCCTCCATAACTTTGAAATCATATACAGTGGTTTGCAGAGCTGTTGTCAGTGTCAGCCACCTAGATGAGTCATGGCCATTACTTAACCAGTTTGCACTCTGTGAGAGCATGAGAGAATGTTTTCTCTCTAGCTGACTCTCCTTAGGCACACTATACATCTTTGATCACTTTCTTCTGTAGCCCCATAATCTCCTTCAACAGAAAATTTGGGGAACCACCAAATTATAGCATGTTACAGTTTCTCCTATGTCCTGATTCCTCACTCACCCGGAAGGGCTAAGGCCAAAATATTGGCTATCCTTGCAGCCCCTCTTTTTCTCTAATTTTGGTTTGCAAAGTTAGGTTCTTAACCCTCCAGAAGAGATGCTTAGTGACATTATTACTCTATACCATAGGTACTTGAGTGTATCATCACTGTCTTTCTGAATATTAAATGTCTTAGACTTCACTTGGAATTGGTATTTTTGATCAATCATTAATATTCTAATAAATCTCTATAGAATGTGATAAAAAGCAGTTATACATTTTTACACATTTAGAAATCTAAGTATATACAAAATTGTAGCCAGTCAATCCTACGGCATTTTCCCTTCTCTCTTGCTCTCTCTTAATACCCTTTTTTTTTTTCTTGTAAAACAACCATTTACTTGAAAGAGAGTATAGCAGTAACTGAAATTACATTAAAATCAGCACACATCTAAAAGATGAGAATTTCATGCATTCCAAGCATAGTTTTAGAGTTATACATTGTTATCCTCAGTGTCAAAAACATTTTAGAGGTTCCTAGGACCATTATCTAATTCATCTTGTGCATATAAGTGCATGGCTTTGCCCCTGCCATGGTCCCTACTTTTTCTGCTTGCAGTTACTTCATCGTTTAGCCCATAAGTCCTTGATTTCCATTTAGCTGTGTTATGCTTCCCCATTTGTATTTCTTCTTTGGAGTTCTTACACTAGGGAGGCTATACGATATTTACACATATAAGTCTGATTTATTTCACTTATGAGTATATGTTCAAGAGACATCCTCTTATATATGAAATCTTCTAGTTTATCATTCTTTATATCTGAGTAATACTCCATTGTTTAAAAACGCCATATTTTTTTAGCCATTCATCAGATGATGGGCATTTTGGTTATTTCCAAGATTTGACTATTACAAAGTGTGCTGCTATAAACATAAATGCACAGATATCACTATGATATGATATTTTCAGTTCTTCTGGGAAAGTTCCCAGTAGGAGAATACCTGGGCTGAATGGGATTTCCAGTTCTAGATGTTTAAGGAGTCTCCACACTGCTTTCCATAATGGTTGAACCAGTCTGCATTCCCGCCAGCAGTGGCAAAGCGTTCCCTTTTCACCACAGCCTCTCCAACATTTGTTGTTTTTTGATTTGTTATGATAGTCATTCTTTCTGGGGTGAGATGGTATCTATGTGTTGTTTTCATTTGCGTTTCATGAATGACTAGTGATGTGGAGCATCTTTTAGTCTATTTATAAGCTTATTGAATTTCTTTCACTGAGAAGTGTGTGTTCATCTCAGATGCCCACTTCTGGAATGGGTCTTTGAATTTTGGGACCCAAATGTTTAAATTAAAGATTTTATTGAGTTTTAAAAATATTTTATCCATCCCTTCAGCTCAAATATATATGTACTCTGAATTTTCTGTATGGTTTTACTGAGCACAATTGTTGTTTTTTTTTTTTTTTTTTTTTTTTTGGTGGGGGGGACCAGGTTTCAAACTCACTACCTTGCACTTGCCAGGCAGGCACTTCTGCCATGGATCTATCTCCCCGGCCCCCATAAATACGTAGAAATTATTATCTTCATATAAAAGTGCATGGTTCAATTTGTTATTTCTGAAAATCACTTGAAAAGCTTAATTTTAAAACTGCAGAAACAGTGCACCAAATATTTTACAAGAAAAGTTGACATAAACTGTATGACTTCTTATTTTTAAGACATTATTGTAGGGGCCCGGTGGGGTGGCTCAGTGGTCTAAAGCGCCTGCTTAGGGGGCAGCTGCAGGGACTGTGGTTCAATCCCCAACACCACATGCTGCGCCAGCCCTGCCATCAGGGCAAGCTGAGCCGGCCATGAAAATAAATAAATAAACAAAAGTTCTGAAACAATAAATAAATAAATAAATGAAATTTTTTTTAAAAAGACATTATTATTATATAATTAATCAAGGAAAATAACACTTATTAGCATACTTATACACTGTATCATTTCATTATCCCTTAACAGTTATACAGAAAAATATAAGCATATAATTTACTATGTTTATACTTCAAGGAGCTTGTGTGTAAATTAAAATTTAATCTCTAATCAGTTATTAAGGAGATCAAATGTACCTTAATAAGGTTACATTTTGATGGGTTCCTTATTGTGAGGGTTTATTCAAATGGTGAATTCCATAAAGGTCTTCTTAGTATGTTTGATAATGTCACACTCATCAGTATGTAAATGTATGGCACACACTGCAGTCTCTGGTTGAAGGTTTAAACAAATTAGAAAACTTATAAAGTGTCAGAAGTAGAAAGAAGAGAAGGTAGTGTTATGATAGATACTGCCACCACCATCACGCTGCCTCTGCGTACAGAGGTCACTTAAATTACCAGAAAAATGACCTTGTATTCTGTAACTCAGTTAATTTTTAAAATGTTCTTGCTGGTATTTTGGTAAAATGTACTTGAAAACTCTATTTTCTTTGGAAAAAAGTACTGTACATGAAAAAATTAGATAGAAATGTATACACAAACATGTTCATGTAATTAATGAGCTATTAATGATACTGGAATGCAGATAGATTAGATAGGTAGAAAGATTAATAGATATAGATTTCTTTTTTTTTTTCTTCTTTTTTTTTTTTTTCTTGTTTCAGAACTTTTGTTTGTTTGTTTATTTATTTTTAGGGCCGGCTCAGCCTGCCCTGAGGGCAGGGCTGGTGCAGCATGTGGTGCCGGGGATTGAACCACGGTCCCTGCAGCCACCTAAGCTTTCCTAAGCAGGCGCTTTAGACCACTGAGCCATCCTGCCGGGCCCTGGAAAACAGATAAGTAAACAGGAAGAAATTTCTCCATTCACCTTCAAACGAATAGAAAACACACAAAAGAGATGACAAGTCAAATGGACTACAATTAATTCACTTTAAGTTTAGGACAAGGGCGTGGGGGAGGAGCTCAGGACAGACCGGAAAAGCGCAAGCAGAGTTGAGCACAGTGGCGCAGGCACGGGAAGCCTGCGGTGGCTCAGACCCCAGCTTACGTTTACCACCCGTGATTCAACTTGTAAAGGAGCTGTCACAGCAAAGAATAAAACAAAAGCTACACAGCAAAGAAAACACAAAGTATCCAGTCAGTGTGTGTTTAGCAATGTGCCTAGGTCAACAACTGTGAGATAGTTACAAAATACTGAAAAACTTAAGCAAGTTTCTATTCATTTTTATAAATATATTTGGTAGAGGGTCCTGCATGCAGCTCAGCCTTGTAGTGATGCTCCTGTCTCAGCCTCCCCAGAGCTGGGGTTACAGGTGTGCGCCACGATGCCCGGCCTTGGTGGTCTTTTTGGCATATAGCCAGCACAGAATGGGACACCAGGGATCGAACCTGGGTTCTTATGCTTGCCAGGCAGGTGCTTAGACCACTGAATTATGTCTGTGGCAGTCTGTTCACTTGTATTTTGTGTTAGCTTCTTTGAGTTGACAACTGTTTTGTGCATTATCGATACTTTCTTATCTGAAAAACAGATGAAATTGTACATACCATGTGGTGTTGAATCTTCATGTGTAAGGACAAGGGCATTATCAGAGCTCGAATGGTTGTGACCATTGAAATTATGATAGGGACGAAGTAACTCATTCTTTAGGCAGCAGTGTATGCTAATTAAGCCTTACACACAGAGTCTGAGAGTCCTTAATTATTTCATGAGAGGCAACCATTAAGAAATGAGTCAAAACAAATGTATATTACTAGTATTTTGGTTGTATGTTTTAATCAAAATAGGTTTAGTTTCCAAATAGTATAAGTACAGCTTTTAGTAAAACTTCCTAAGTGTGACTGTTTTCTCATAAACAAAGCATGTACACTAAAAACCAACATAATTTTCTTTCATTGATTAAATCCACAGCATTTACTGTCTTACCTAACAATATTAAATTTGGTAGTATTTATCAAGTAAATAAAAAAATTTCCTGAGTAAAATAATAAAAAGCATCTTATTAAATTAATACTAGGGATACAAACACACTTTTTACTTTTTATCTCAAAGCTAACATTAAAATTGTTAAGCCGGGCATGGTGGCGCATGCCTGTAATCCCAGCACTCAGGAGGCTGAGGCAGTAGGATTGGTGAGAGTTCCAGACCAGCCTGGGCTACAAAACTGAGCTCAAGGCCAGCCTGAACTGTACAGCGAGACCCTGTCTCAAAAAGACAGAAAAAAAGAAAAGAAAAAACTGGTAAAATCCTTAAAGTCATCTTCACCTTTTCTGCCTATTTTGGTATTTATTCCTAGAGTATTCTTTCTTTCCTTCAAAAAGCCTAGCAAAACTTAATTTCCACTCTTTGACATATTTTCCTTGGACTCGTGGCTCAGGTAATATCTTGCTTTAAAATTCTGTTAGTGTACAATTAGGTAGACTATACTGAAACCCTCGCATGACACTTCCTCTGCTATTACCTTAACATTGTTCTCAGGACAGGGTTGCACCCAGGTGCTAAGCATTGACCCGTAACCAGGCTCTTTGGATTGTTCACACTGAGGAAGTTTTTGCTAAGATGCTGAATTGCCCAGTCTGCACTCGGACTTGTGATCACCCGCCCTGCTTCAGCCTCCCAGAGTGCTGGAATTACAGCAGGACCCTCTACCATAAATTTTACTTAAAGACTTACTATGTTACATTTACTTTTCCAAAATAATATTCTTTTTTCAATAACCCACATCCATTCCATCTTTAGGTGGCAGCAAAAATTTTTTTTTCTTCTGGGATTCAGTTATCCCAATCAATGTGTTACATGCGTAGAAAGTAGTGATGGCTTCCTGGAAGTTCTATTGTTGATAAAAACTGAAGCTGATGTTTCCTGTGTTCTTTTAGGCTTTTGTGCGGATGCTCTAGCAGTACTGTCACGATCAACCTTTGCTAAGTGCTTTCTGTGAGCCAGCAATACTGTAAGGCTGTCTCGGCTAATGGGCAATAGATCCTTGCACCGTGTGCCCGGGTGCTCTGCTCCACGCTGTCACGTGCATGACGACGCACTGGCCCGACACCAGTAATCCTTGTGGAGCAAAGGACGAAGCCTGTTTAAACCTTCATCCGATGGCCTGCTGTGCTACACAATTTACATATAGGGTCGTTCATTGGTTGCTTGTTAACATGGGAATTAAATTCAATCTTTCTGAATTTGGGAGCAGTGTAGTAACTTCAGTCTTTAGCATCTTCACCCACAGTCATATAACAGTAACGACAGTAACACTTACCGTGGGTTAGTTGTAAGTACAAATGGACTCAGGCCTGTGAGGTGACATCATGCCGTGTGTGGAATGTAGAGATAAGGAATGAACATCTTAGATAGTGAAAGATAATAAACAAAGCCCAGAGACAGCTGTAGTGGGTTACTTGGGGATTCCTGAAACCCGGATTCAAGGAGACAGATAACCTGTTTATTCTAATGGCTCCTTGATTGTTGTCTCTTCCCTTGCCTGGGATGTCACTGGTTGTCTCCTCCCTGCTCGGAATGTTTTCTAGCATTCTATTATCCTGATGTTAGGTAAATGGTGATAGAAGTAGTGGTCTCTAGTCTGCATTCCCCAAAGCAGTTATGCAAATTCCGAAGGCTGTCCTTTAATATTCAATAAAAGTAAGATTCTTCCGTGGGTCGAGGCTCACTTCGAGAGAGACAAATCTCAGTGAGTCCTCTGAGCTAAATTCATCGGGCTTCTCATCGTTCCTTTTGGCACCGACACCAGAACACCAATCAGAACAGTGGAAGAAAGAATATTTTTTATTTTAGGTATATATCATGTAACTGCATACATGGGCAAATGTAAATCTTTAGGAACAACATGCTTCCTCATCCACATGTTTTACAGACTACAAGTCTGGAACTCAAGCTTTTATACAGCTACATTTTTAAAACTAAATAATACATATTGCAAGTGTATGCTTATTTAATTCAGAGCTGTAAGAGCCTAAATTTTACTCTTTTCTGGTAAATAAAAGCAACAACAAATGAGCTTGAATGACTTATGAGATCTCCTTGGTGCCAGTGGACTATTTTTTTTTTTTTTTTTAAAATAAACGACAATGAATTTTTCCTGGGGTTAGCAACGCTGGAAGCGTCTCATTCACCATGGGAAGTAATGACTTTATTGTGGTTTTTTTTTTATATAAGTCTCATGATTAAAGCTTAAATAGTTGTTATTATTTCAAAGGATATAATTAAAGCCCTTAAGTAGATGTGGTGTGGGCATAGAAACTAAGAAATCCTCAGGATCTGTATTTAAGGACTAAAATTGTGTACCTATGAAATGCATTGTGGCAAATAGCCAGTCAAGAGGAAACCCAGCAAGCTAGGCACACAGCCTCCAGCAAACAACAGTATTGCATTTACAGGATAATGATCCCTCTCTGGCATTATAATTTCTGCCATCTCAAGCATTTGATTAAACTGCTACCCGATTAGAAAGCTATGATACGATGGCGCTCAATTTCCGTGCACTCATTCTATTTCTGTCTTTAGTGATATTAAAAGGAATTTAGGTTCTTACTGAAAGGAAATATAGTGGCAACCCAGTTCAAGTCCTGTTTCACAAGTGAGAAAACTATGGATCTGAAAGGGGAGCAGGTGCCTGAGACCACAAATGTGGCCTCTACGTGGGCAGAGACTGTGGCATGCACCTCTTCACGCAAACGACCAAGATTCATTGCCAGAGACATTTTTGTTTATTAAAGGTGATGTCCTTTGTCAAGTGCACTCTGAAGCTTAATTCTGTAGTGCAAGTTGGCTTGTCCCTGGTTGATAAACAGGAAGATGACGTCCCTGCACAGGTGCCAGCATGGTTCACCTTTGCTGCTTCCAAGAATGCAAATGAGCGCTGCGAGTGTGGCTGCATCTGAGTGCTGGAAAAAGAAACCCAGTCCTTTACACAATGACAGTTTACCCGGATTTTTCTTTGTTTTGGCAGCACTTGCTGTTTCCTTCGGTTCTCCATGCAACGATGTCATTTTTTCTCACGCTCACCCCTCGCCAGCTTCCAATTCACTTTATATTCTTCTATCAAGCTGCTCTGAGCATTTATTTCTAAAGAAAAATTCACTGGTTGCTAGAGTGCATTCCATGTAGCTTTGCTACTTTTAGAATTTCTAATGTAAACTTTAAATACAAAACCATTCTAGAAGGACCGAACTGTTTCTGTCACTGTTTTGATTACAAAATTGCCCTCATTCTCCCGCTAGATTGGTTAGTTTCTGTGTATGAGTTTTCAAAATGCAAAATTTTGTAGAGATTCAATAATCTGCCATCATCTAGTCCTAGTGACATTGATGGAAAGGTAATTAAGGTATATTCTGCTATATAGGTCTTGCTTTAATTTGCCCTCAACCATCCAGCAGGAAGGTTTAACCACAAGGCATAAAACATAAAGCTAGATTACTATACCAAGCTGTAAAAGGCTTAAAGCAACAGTTTCTGACATTGCCAGTTCTGCCAATAACCCATTGTGATTATGGAACACTGAATTATGCATACAATTACTTTCTCTTAGTTCAATGAGAAGAAATATTTGTACCAATAATGATTAGAAAAATTACCCTGTCTGCATCCTGTGCCCTAAATAATTACTATGAGGACAACAATATGCATTGCATCAGTTACTGGGGATGTACTACTAGTGTATTTTGAAAGTGTCGCATTGTTATTTCTTCTTAAAAGTAATAAAAAATACTTAAAAACAAATTTATATTTCAGAAAGTGCAGATCCTATAATGAGAGATCTATAAATATGATGTTATGAGAATAAAGAAAAGAGAAGACTTAGTCTGGACTGGAAGGGAGAATCACGGGAAAGTTCCAGCAAATTCTGCCACCGGGTAGAATGATACACAGCCAGGTAGGCGAGTGATAGAAGACACAATTCTTCTACACAAGCTCATAGACACACACACAAAAGTCAACACAGGGATCTTTTAATAGTGTAGAATGTCCACAGCAGTGTTAGAAACAAGGTTATGGATTTATCCTGCATCGTCTACTGGCCTGTGCTATTCTGTAGGTCAGACCAAAAACTTACGGTGTTCAGTTTGAATGAAAGACACTGAAGTATTGCCAGTATCAAAAGAGAGTCAAAAGAAAAACAGTAATAGTAAAACCTCCTGCTACCGTTTGAGATATAACCTATAATTTTAACAATTTCAAAGATGGGTTTTATAGAAAAGCAAATAGGTTGCTTTTTTTTTTTTTTTTTTTTTTCCACAGACAGCATCCACTTTACAGAGAGGAGGAACATTGTGCTAGACACCAAAACTAATCTACGGGTTCTCAGGCTAAACAGCATAATTCACAAAAGAAACATTAGCATAAGATTCGGAGCCAGCGGAGTACAGAGTGGCTGTCCTGACCTCCAGCGCTTCAATCACACAGAGCTCACTGGCATTTGCATATTGTCCTGAGAATAAAAAAGTAGTGGACTAATCTACTGAGAACATATTCAGAATTTCATTACAAAGAAAGCCCAGAGCATGAAGCCAGCTTGTAACAGCAGAGGTGTAAATATGCAGGGAAAAGATTTGTGGCAGCGAGGGTGGGGAACAGGAGCTTTGGTGGCTTAGAGGCAGTGGCGGCTTTTGGCAGCTCATAGAAGCAATGCAAGGAAATGCCATTCTGAGTCCTATTGTTATAACGGAATGACGCATGTCACCTGGGCTTTTACTGTTCTTATAATTCTATAATCACAGATTAGGTAGGAAATGTCAGGTAACCACAGGGTGGTTCCTAACCTGGCAATAAAACTCAAAGCCCAGAAATGGTAAGGTTTTGTGACTACCTAGGGGTTTCAATCCTTTAGGACTCTTTAGTGGTAATAAACAGTTTATTTTAAGTAGCCTGCTATATGAAATATTAAAAAGAAGTATAAATAATTATCCACAAAGCATATAATTAGGTGGCCTAAAGTAATATACAGCCTTTCTAAATATTAAACACTGGAAAGTTATTAGAATATCAATGATGGTCAGAAAATATCATTTACAAGCTAAGTCAAAGATATTTGATACTCAGAAAGCCAGTGATGATAAGCACAGTACCTATGTTATAGAGTAATAGTATCACAAAGCTTTTCTGCTGGAGGGTTGAGAATGTAAGTTAACAGACTGACAATTGGAGAAAAAGAAGGGCTATAAGGATAGCCAATATTTTGGCCCTAGCCCTTCAAGGTCAATAAACACCCAGGATATAAGAGAACCTGTGCTGTAATATCCTATAACTCAGAGGTATCCCAAATTTCCTGGTCAAGGAGATTATGGGACCTCAGAGGAAAGGGATGAATGAACTGCAGTGCGTCTAAGGAGAGTCACCCAGAGAAAAACATTCTCTCAGGCTTTCACAGAAAGCAAAATGGCCAAGCAATGGCCGTGACTCGTCC
>PVJA010022416.1:0-34340 GCA_004027025.1 Myocastor coypus
CACAAAGATTTAGAACTCATCTGGAAAGTAGAGCTAAGCCAGGCGTGGTGGCTCACACCTGTAATCCCAGCACTCGGGAGGCTGAGGCAGGAGGATTGGTGCGAGTTCAACGCCAGCCTGGGCTACAAAAGTGAGCTCAAGGCCAGCCTGAGCTGCATAGAGAGACCCTGTCTCAGAAAGACAGACAAAAAAAAAAAAAAAAAGAAAAGAAAAAAAAAAGAGAAAAGGAAATAGAGCTAGAAGGAAAAATTCTGGAACCTTCTTGCACTCTTTTGGAACTCAGAGCAATCTTGCTTGAAATGTCCTGCTTCCATGTAGCTCACACATTGGTCCATTTCGAGGGGCGGGTCAGTCTCATAAGCAGCGAGACTCAAATTGTCCTTCTTGAGTCAGGTACCATTTGGAGACTTCACAGGCCCTCCAGCTAGGGCAATGCCTGTCAGATCAGCCCTGTTTCTCTTATGCCATTCAATCTCCTGGCCTTCTAACATCTCAGTTAACAAAGACTTTGTAATCTCTAGTAATTGGGATTTTTTTCTCTCTCTCTTTTGAGACAGCATCTTGCTATGCAGGTCAGGCTGGCCTTGACCTCACTTTTGTAGCACAGGCTGGTCTCGAACTCACACCGATCCTTCTGCCTCAGCTTCCCGAGTTCTGGGATTACAGGTGTGTGCCACCACAATTGGGATGTTTTTATGCACCCCCCTACATCTTCTAGATTTTGGAGACTTTATCAGCTATCCTTGCACTCTGGCTCAATAAAGTCAGAATAATCATCCTTTGGTTCTCCAGAGCCTTGAGGTTAAAGGGTATGTATGCATAGCAGGCCTTGGAAAGGTATTCTAGGAATGCACTTGGGCTTTCTTTCATCTTCTAGAGAACTTCGCTCACTTTGATTATTTTGATCATCTTTTGGCTGCCTCTCTGAAGCCCCTGCAGGAGGGCAGTGTGGTAGTCTGCCAGTTGGTTCATTTGGTCGTGGTCACCGATACCTCAGTTGGGGTCCACTGAAGGGAGCTGTTGCCTAGCATAGGTATTTGGCTCCAGGGTGCCAGCCGGGCCATTTTCTCCAGCCATTTAGCTGCTACACTGAGCCTGGCTGAGTCTCCTCTGTATTGCAAAGGATAATCAGTAGCTGGGGGCAACCAAGCCAGGTGGGTCTGTGAGACTGGCAAGTGACTGCAGCAGATCTGGGAGGGCTGGTGGCAGCTCTGCGTAGGCACAGGTGTGATTCTTCCAACGGAGCAGATCAGTGGTTGTAAATGGTTGATAGATAAACAGAGGCATAGCCTAGTGCCACAATTCATCCACCCAAACTTAGGGAGGCCTCCTTGTCCCTTACAGGTGAAACTTGTCCTGTCTCCTCAGTGGTTACCTCAGCACTGTCTAGAAAATTAGGAAACAACAGAGAAGGGCAGCTGGGGCCAAATCACAAATTCCCTGAGTACTCTGTGAAGTGGGTGGGGCTGACAGCCTCTGGGATGGTGGCAAGGAAGGTTAAGAGACCAGCAAGGGAGGTGTAGGCCTAGGTACTTCTTCCTTTTGAGGCCCATGGGCTGATGGTCTGGCTGTTCATTATAAGGCAGTGACAGCTAGAGAAGGTAGTCTTTGGTATCTGAGTGGACCACCAGCTTCTTTTCCTGACAGAGCAACCATTTGAACAAGCAGATGTGGCTTTCAGAACCCCAGAAAGGGAATTCTCTTAACCAAGGGAGGGATGGTATTACCAACTGAAGCCAACAGTCCCTGAAGGGAAACTGGTCCAGGTAGCCGGGTATTCTGAACACAACTTGGCACACCTTTTCAACCATTATCTTTTCTAGAGATGCTTATGTCAGCCAGCCCACACCAAATGAAGGCCTTTCGATTTCACAAAGGGTTAGGAGTTCTGCAGGGTGGGGATAAGCTTTCACTCATAGTTCCACTGAATCTCCTTTTGGAAACAGCATGCCACCGACCAATGGAGGGCTGGCATGTTGCAGGTTGACAGAGGAGGGTGACAAATCCTCCCAGTGGGAATGGAGTCCAGAGATAGCCCTTCTAAATTGAGGTCCCACTAGTCTTACCGTGATTCAGTCTCCCCAAATCCAGTCTGTTTCACTCCACGGAATCCTACTTGGGAGGGTTTCGGATGCCTCCAGCAGCTGTGCAGCGTGACCCCCACTTGATAGAGAAGGCTTGTTGCACGCCCAGCAGGGGTGCACGTTTGGCCAGTGGAGCCCTTCCAGTCCTCCCTGAGGAGAAGTGCTGTCTCAGAAACGTCTGTCAGGTCTCAGCTGTTTCCTGGTAGGGAACCAAATGAAATAGGAAAATCGCGTTAAGACCCCAGGCAGAACCACCTCAGATGCAGCTTTACAGCCAGTAACTCTGCAAGGAACTAGCAGCCTCTTGAAAACCCCAAGACAAGCTTGGTTATTTTACTTCTCTGAGGTATTTTCCCCTCAAGCAGTTTGTGGGAGGTGTGGTTACAGAAGCTGAAGAGCAGGTAGTGGGGGGTAGTGTGCTTAGGACACACCATCACACCGCGGCACCCCAGTGTGACATCTGGTTCATCATGGCCTCTAGTTTCACAGCGCATGGTGGTGCTGGTGGCTGCTTAGATTGCTTTTCTCGTTCTTTCCCCTTGTGGGGGGCTGCTTGTTTCCTATCTCAGTGGTGATCTGTATGGTCAGTGAACTAAGTGAGGCACAGAAAGATGGTGTATGTTTGCATACACTCACTTCTACACGTGATGGAAAAAGTTGAATGTAT
Organism: Myocastor coypus; assembly: GCA_004027025.1. NCBI lineage: Eukaryota > Metazoa > Chordata > Mammalia > Rodentia > Myocastoridae > Myocastor > Myocastor coypus. Next base: position 2,752 of record PVJA010022416.1, read on the forward strand.
ACAAGATGATCACTGAATGGCGATTACCAGAGAACAAAGAGAGCAGTGGGTCAGAGCAATGGGAACATGTTACTTAACTGGTACTAAGCTGCTCTTTGAGAGGAGTAAGAAGCCGCTATGTTCTCTGTTTGATGTATCTGACTGGTACAATAGATACTGGGGAAAGGGACTGGACTTAGTCAAGGAAAGAGTTACTGAGTTGGAGGGAACAAGAGAGAGTGGAAAAGAGACTTTTGTTTGTTTGTTTGTTTGTTTGTTTGTTTTGTTTTCCCCACAGGACCAGGGTTCAAACTCACGACCTTGCACTTGCCAGGCAGGCTTTTGTGAAACAGAGCTATTTCCCCAGCCCCCTATCTATGTTTGTAAGCAGAATGGCTTGGACAGCTGTACTGTGCCTTTCTGCTCGTCTATGGAAAGGAGCAAACAATACTTAATTTGTCTTGTCTTCTTTTTTCAACTAATTGTACTTTTTCTCTTCTTAACTTCATGTACATTTTTTTCTCTTTTTCTTTCTTGTCTTGTCCTAATTCTACATGCATATATCTGGTAATATGGATAACTGGTTGGGAGAGAATAAATTAAAACAAATACTGTGAAATTCATATCATCTTCGTAAGTGAAATTCAGTATCACTAGTTATTTTTTTCTGTTTTAATTCTAATGTGTCCTCTCTTTAAAAAAATTAAAAATAAAAACAAATGAGATTAGGGAGCTATGGAAAATGTAGAACACCTCAAAACTGTGTAAGGCAGAGCCCAAGTAAGGATATAGCAATGCCAATGCACAGGCTGTTTATCTATGGTGTAATGTCACATTTCTGTAAAATTCTCTGAAGGAGGCACAAGGAAGTGCCATTGGATAGGTTCCCTGTTAAAATCGCAAGCCATAAAAGATATCTTTGAGGCAACAGACAGCAGAGGTTCCATTAGTGATACTTTAGATTGTCCTACACAATAATTGTCTCCAGCCTTAGTCACCGCAGTCATGAAGGTTGTCAAAGGTAAGTGCAAGGGGTTTTGCAGGTTAGCTCTGCTTTTTAAAGAGCCTGCTTGAGTAAGCTCAGGCAGGCACACGGAACCATGGTTTGATCCCCAGCTCCACAAGCCACACAGGACCCTCTCCTAAGACACCCTGAGATAGCCAAAAAACAAAGGTAAGCGCAGATTATTGTGGTTATTTTTTCTTTATATTTTATATTATCTTCATTATTTTGTGTTACAGGATCAAAATCATTTTATGCACGTATTTTTTTGGATTTTTGAACAAATCATGTGTTTCCATTATTTTTTTTTTTTTAATGTATTTGGTACAAGATCTCCCTACACAGCTTGTACTCCTAATGATCTTCCTAGTTTTCAGCCTTGCCAATGCTGGGTTTATAGGCGGGCGACACTGTGCCTGGCCTTGGTGGCCGGCTCCACATGTCTGGAGTCAGGCCAGCACAGCACGTGATGCTGGGTCCCTGCAATTGTCAGGAAGGTACTGAGACTGCTGAGCTATCTTGACGGCTGTCCATTATTTCGTATGGGAAATTTTGCTTTGATACACAAGTGCCTAACAAATACATTTCCAGAATGTATTATCTTCACAAATCAAGGTTTTACTATATTATTATTAAAAATATATGATTATTGAATCATTAAATAAGAATAGTGTATGATTACCTACAGTTATTTTACCATATTTTACTGCCAATTTTATCCAATTTAGACAAGAAAGCCAGGCATGGTGACGCACACCTGTAATCCCAGCACTTGGGAGGCTGAGACAGGAGGATCAGTGTAAGTTCGAGACCAGCCTGGGCTGCAAAAGTGAGCTCAAGGCCAGCCTGAACTGCATAGGCAGACCCTGTCTCAAAAAGACAAAAACAAACAAACAAACAAAAAAAACCAAGAAAATGTTCTCTAATTTATCTTACATCATTTTCTTTCAGAACATGCACCTTTTCTTTTATACTTTAACAGCATATTTTAGGTCCATGTTGTAGCTGGTTATGGTGAATTAATAAAATTTCTGACAGAGGCACTAGGAGTAGATCAATGGGAGACCTCAGGAAGACTTCTTTTAGGAAAGGACTTAGGCCCTTTCCGCTCTTATGCTTACTATCTACAAAGTGGCAAGGCTAAAGCCCATAGAAACTGCAGTTCTCTTCAAAGTAGCCCTGATAATTACAGTCACAGACAACACAAAAATTATTAAGGACAACTTGGACTGGGTTTCTGTTGAGTTTTTGGACATATTTTTTAATGCCTTTTTTTATTTTATTTTATTTTTTATTTTTATTATTATTATTATTTTTTTTTTTTCGGTCTTTTTGAGACAGGGTCTCGCAATGCAGTTCAGGCTGGCCTTGAGCTCACTTTTGTAGCCCAGGCTGGTCTTTTTTTTTTTTTTGCAATATGAAAATTTATTACTAATGTGTTTTCATCAGCAAAATTTATGATCTTGGTCTTTCCTTCTTGCCTTTGTAGAGAGCCAGAAGAGAGACATTGGCTACTTTAACAACCTTAAAGCGGACTCCAGGGATGTCACCAATAGCATGACCTTTTCGACCAAATCCAGCAACCAGAACTTCATCGTTTTCCTCAATGAAGTTCAAGCACCCGTCATTGGGGACAAAAGCTGTGATCTTCTTGCCGTTCTTGATCAGCTGCACTCTGACGCACTTCCGGATGGCAGAGTTGGGCTGCTTGGCTTCAACCCCTACTTTTTCCAGCACGATCCCCTTTGCATGGGAAGCACCCGCGAAGGGGTTGGCCTTCAGAGCTGTGCCCAGATGGGCCTTCTTATACTGCTTGTCGTGCCACTTCTGGTCTCGACGGTGACTGCAGAGCTTCCGGGCAGTACGGAGGCCGTGACACTTGCCCATCTTGCTGGTGTGAGGGCCCCAGCGAAAGAACCCAGGCTGGTCTTGAACTCGCACCAATCCTCCTGCCTCAGCCTCCCAAGTGCTGGGATTACAGGCGTGCGCCACCACGCCTGACTTTTGGACATATTTAAGCATAGATTATTTCCTTGTGAATTTCTAATATAGGGGAAAAGGAAAGGAGCAATTCACCATTGTAAACCACTGACTTTCACAGTCCTGCTGTCGTGCATATGAATTTAATCAAAGTAATAATAAGCACAAAGTACTTAGAAAATAAACATTTCACAGGAGTTTATATTATAGCAAAATGAGGGCTTAGGAGAGAGTAATTTTGCCTATTTTCTTATTAGACAGCTCAATTTTTATAGCTGGCTGTATAATATTAGTGGTCATTTTGCTTTAGTTATGAATTGATACATTACTTAACTTTATTATTGAGGAAATGCTTTTATGATTTAATGGTTTATTATGGTTTAGGTCTAGTTGTCCACCAAAAGCCTCATATAATCATGGGGGGGGGACTTCTAGAGTTTGAGACTTGATTCATAATCCACTGGGGTTGTATGTTTTAGCGCTGATGGGGTTGTGGGTCTGAGTCCTTCAGGATTATGAGTGTGGTCTAGGGTGGAGAGGCTGAGGCACAGCCCCTGAATATAACATATAAAGAGACAGAGAGGCAGACTCACGCTGCTGCTCTTTGCTCCCCTGGTTGTTCCATTGCCTCTCCCACCATTGTTGCTGCTCTCTGCCATGTGACCCTCAGCCTTGGAGCCAGCCAAGTATGGACTGAAAATTCCAGTACGTGGGAGCTAAATAAACCTTTCCTTCCTTCATTTTAAATGTCAGGTATTTGACACAGCTATGTGAGAAAAGAAACTAAGACATGGTTTATGTCTTAGATCGCTATATTATTACGAAGAATTTCATTCTAATTTGGGGAGTATCTTGATTCCATGTGATTTTTTATAGTGGTTCTAATGGAATTGGAAGGGACTGATGCACTGATGCATCCTCTTAACAATGCTTTTATTACAATAGCTGTTCGAGTAGAGAGGAATTAGCTTTCACCGAAGGCATGGAAAAAAAATCCACACAGGAAATACTGGAAAACGGTGTCATCCTGTGCTTCCAGTTATGCAGAATTCTCACCAGGAAGTTAGTTGCTAATTAGTGTCTCTGAGACCGAGTTTTGTCATCATCTTGTAGATAATTTAATAGTAATGGCATGTGTTTGTGGGTGAGGGGAGGGTGAAAGATGTAACCATGAGGAGAAAGAGCCCTAGAAGCCCAGAAATGGCCTTTTCAGTCTTTCCTTCAATCATGCTTAGTAAATTTTGTCTTAGATCATGAGAGGTAAATTCTGTCTCTCTGATACTTCAGCATCTAAACAAACATGACAATCTGAACTGAAGTTACATCCCAGTCACAGAAGGTCCCCCTCTTCAGAAGTACTTTCCTCTGCTACAACTTGGTGACAACCAAGTTTTCAAATAGTAAACAAAACTTTAAAAAAAGAAAGAAAAAAACTGTGTAGAAAGCAAACCTAATTAAATTCAAATGAGAGTGACAGTACTATTTGACGAATTTAATTAAACTTTTAAATTGATAACCTGTGAATGACTTTTCCTTATTTTAATTACTTTTAAAATGTCATTTTAAAACAAGCTATCTTTGGCATAAAATTATATTTTAGTATCATTGAGATGTTTAGATGCTTTCTTCTCTGTATTACAAGCAATATTATATCTGTATGCAGTTTTCCCTGAGTTACTTGAAAAAGATCAATAAAATCACTTTTTCACAGGCTGGCAAGATAGCTTAGTTGACTACTGTGCCTGATTAGGCAAGCTTAGGCTAGCACAGAGACCCCAGTTCTATACCTGGCACCACATGTCATGCCAGTCCTGCTCCTAGGCGGGCTGAGCTATCCAAGTCCTGTAATGATGCATGCCCGTAATCCCAGTGCTGGGGAGACTGAAGATAGGAGGATCACTACGAGACTGAGCTGTGTAGTGATATCCTGCAACAATCAAATACATAAAAAAATTCTTTTTTTTTCAGGTGAGAAAATACTTAAAGCAAATAACAGTATTGTTGTCATTGTCAATAAAATGATGTAATTTTGCAGGAATAATATCAGAGAGCTTTGCCACATTACAGAGGTCTTCTGTGACATAGAAATGAAAATCTGGAGACATCTAAAAACAATACATTCTTTCAAAACTAAAACTTTCATTTTTTTCAAGAATGTTTTTTAAACGCAGCATTGCAGTAGAAGAACTTCATTATTCCTTGTTTAGCAATAAATACAATTTTAATTATTTATGTTTTCTGGGAAACCAAATTGAAATAACATTTGCTTATTGCACTATTAAATTTTTAATCACCTAATAGACTGCGCTTTTCTTGAAGGTAGGAGTGTGACAGTCATTTCAGTTTCCCTTGTACCTATCACTATATCTTGAGATTTAAAAATCACCCAATAAGATATTGAAATTGATTATTTATGAATAAATTAACTAGTAAATGTGTAAATTTTATAATGGAAAAGCAGTGAAACCTGAATTTGTTAGGTGATATTTTAAAAACAGCAACTTTAAAAAAATATATCAATGTACTATGTTGCTTAAGATACTCAATAGTAAAAGACCCTTTAGGAAGCCTGCAGGAGAACACACTAATAATTTTCAGTGTATCGCTCTATTCATTTTAAAACATTTCCTACAAAAATAAATTTGAGAGAGATTGAACAATGCCTATTCTTATCCCAAAATACAAGGAAGAGCCAAAACAATTTTGCAAAATCACATGGTAAAGAACTTACTGTAATTTATTCAAAGTCTCATTACAATAGGAAATTATAAAATAAGTATTTTCTGCCCATAAAAATAGAAAAATATATCAATAGCACAGAACAGGAATTCAAAGAAAGATGACTGATTTTTGGCCAAATGTGAAGGACAACTGAAAGAGTGAATCGTAGCCTTATAAACAAATGATGGTGAAAAATTGGTTAACTTATTGCCAAAATAATTTAAAATTTAATCCTTTAGGGTTATTTTTATACACCAAGTCTCCAAAATTTCAAGGGAAAACCACATAAAACACTTGTTTGAAGTTAGACAGTGATACTCTAGATAACATGCCAAAGTGAAATTCATAAAATAAAGTAATGCCTAATGTGACTGTGAAGCATCTTAAAATGTTCATCAGAAGATAGGGTTAACAGAAAGGGCAGGTCAAATAGCCCAGTGGATTAAAGTGCCTGCTTAGGCAGATAGAGTGGTCAGGGTTTGGCTCCCTGCCTGCTGTGCTGGCCCTGCCCCTGGAGCATGCTGAGATGGTAATTGAGACTGGACATGGTGGTGTGTGCCTGTGATTCCAGCTCTTGGGAGGCTGAACATAGGAGCATCACTGTGAATCCAATCTATGTAGTGAGACCCTGTACACTGTATAGACCCTGCACTAAGTACAAGAAGCTAAGCTTAACAGAACGAAAAACCCAACAAGAGATACAGGGTTTATGTGTGTTCTTTGTAATTTGATGGAGGCTTTTCAGGTAGAACAGTGGCAACACACTCTAAAGGGCCAAAGAGCAAGTAATTTTAGCATTTGCAGACCACGCCAACTTTGTGATAGTTCCTCGGTGCTGCCTTGAGAACATGAATGCAGGCTTAAAAAATAAATGCTGAGATTAACTGTTTCAGATATAATTGTATTTGGAGAAACTGGTGGGATGCTGGGATTTGGCATAGGGCCCATATTTGATTAACTTTGGATTTAAATCTAAAGCTTTCCCCAAAAATAATAATAAGAAAGTAAGTAATGCAATTAAAAGTGAAAAAATTGACCACAGTCCACCAGATACAGTTATGAAGCTTCTTCTTGGTTGTAGCAGTGCAGGGTGAGTGCACTTGCCAGCTCTGCACAGCTCTGAAATGTTCCTAACGTATTTGAAGGTTTCTCTTCCCTAATTTATGCATTCAACTTACTTGCAACAGATGAAATTCCATCACAGAAAAAAACTAATGGAAACAAAGACTTTCGGCAAACTATGTCATATACCAACAATATCAGCTCAACTATTTATGCCATTCTCTTTGTTAAAATTAGAAAATACATAAAAAGTTCAATGTAAATACAGATGTCAAGGAATTTTAATTATGATAGTTATACACAGTTTAAGTGATAACCTTTATATTATTTGTAAAAATGACACATTTAAGGCTTTTAAAATAATTATCACTGAAACCTAAATCAGTGTAGATTTTTTGTTTGTTTTATATGAGTAGAAATTATCTTTAAGTGGATGTTATAATCAGCTAATGTCTTAATGTGTATCTCTTTGTCCAAAGTGTTACTTGGAGATCGTATGCTGAAGTACATGCAGTAGAACAGAGAAGAAAAACATTGTTTTAGAGCACAGAGAAAATCTAGGCAACTGTAATTTGATCATATAGTAATTCATGGAACAATTACATGAGCATAATTATGAAACTATTGGCTTCAGTTTTAAAAATCATTCATTCATTCATTCATTCATTCACGTAATACAGCTCAGACTACTTGTGATCCTCCTGTCTCAGTCTCCCCAGCACTGGGATTATAGGCATGCACCACTACACAGGGTTTTAACAAACATATAAAAGAATGATATCATTAAAATGACAGCAATGAATTGATGTACCTAGGCAATAAGCAAATAAATTAATAACATTAGCAGAACTGACATGTAGACAAGATGTGATATGTGCTAGAAGAATGCAAGCAATCTTTTTTTTTTTTTTTCAGGACCAGGGTTTCAACTCATGACCTTATACTTGCCTGGCAGGCACTTGTGCCCCTGAGCTATCTCACTGACCCCAGAATGCAAGCAATTTTGACAGAAAAGAAAAAAATATCTGTGGCTATACACCACATATGTAGTAATTAACATATATTAAGAGCTTATAAATATATAAATACATATATGACAAGGGGATGTATTTATACCGATATATATTTGTATATAAGGATATAATTTATAAAACACACACACAGAGTTGTCTTGGTTTTCAAACTTAGCTTGTTTAATAATTTTAGGGAGGATGGGGTCCTTTCATGTTTTTGTGGAAAAGATAGCCATTGTTGTGTTTGCTAATGGATGAAAAATTTTCTGAAAGTTTTTGTTGTTAACCAAATTGCAAATAAAACATGCATGAACTGAGGTATTAATTGATCCACTGAATCTAATAAAACATATAGATTAAATAATTACTTGATAAAAAAAAGTTAAAGAAAGAAATCATTGGTACTGTAGTAAAGGAGACTCAAGAGCCTTAACTACCCCACAAATGGGTAAACATCAAATATGATTTGTAAAATTGTCCACTTCGGGTGTAAGACATGACTACTATTAAAATCAGATGAAAAATTGAACAAGACAACTATGAAGTGGCTCTGAGCAAAATTTTAAAATAATCAAATGAGGTCTTGTATTTACTTAGGACTCTGTCCCAGGCCTAGGTGACTTGCTTGCAGAACAGTCATGGGTACACAGAAAGTGCACCTCTCCTACCGTACCACAGGTCTACAGAGACCTTCTGTAGCCTGCAGCTGGGCATACCTGGCTCTGGCTCCAATTCACAAGATAAGGACTCCAGCTGTGGACATTTGACTGCTGCTGTAAAAGTCAATTTAGAAATCAGTTCTCTTAATCAGCAACATTTGCTCTCTGCAGAGGTCTTTGAAGTGATTCCAAAAGTCCTACTCTGTTCTTACACTTACCTCAGTGTCCTCCCCCTTTATTTGAAAACCAAATAAATATGGGCTTTCCAGAGAAGGTTTTCTTTCTACCTTCTGAGAGTCTTGGTCCCCTAAAAGTTTGATCTTCCTAGACTTCCCAAACCATGCGACTTGTCTTAGGAGATTGAGGGCTAAATCAGTTCACAATAATGAGCACATTGATGCCATGTAGTTTTGATTTTGATGGGACACTTTGTAGGGCTTCTGTCATGGCTGAAGAGTCAGGGTATTAAAAAAATTAATTTGGCATTTGCTATATAAAAGTCTATTAAGCTAATTATAAATCATGCGGTAGATCTTAAACATACTTTGTTATCAACAACACTTTCAGAAGGAAAGTGTATAATTCACATCTTTAGTAGACCTGATAGTTCAAACTATGGTAAACTGAGAAAAGATTAGATTGAAACATTGAGATTCTGCCTAGTGCAGTCTCAATCTAGAATGCATCACAGAAAATGTCAACGTAAGCAAATGCTGCCACTGCAACTGCCACTGTCAGCTGTCGCTGTCACAATCATAACTGTGATGCAACAGTGTTCCTGGTTAGCCTTGCTTCCCAAGAATATTTTGAAGGTGTTTTATTAAGAATAGGTAAGAAAATGCAAGAAGAATAGACAACAATGCCTGACTTAATTCTCTGGAAGCTAAAGCACTATATTGTATCAAAAGGAAAGCCCACAGTTTAGGGAGCACCAACACAAGCGCAGACCATGAGGCTAGATATGGAATGGAGTAACAATAGCATCTGAGATGATGCTGAGGAAGTAGGTTGGAACCAGCCAATGAGAGCTGCAGATGGCGGTCTGGAGTTCATAACATATACCTTGCTTTAACAAAAAATAAAAGTTTAAATACAGGCACTATATGGAAACATAAATTATACTTCATTGTACATTATATTGATTTATTTTATTGTTAATACTCTTTACAATTTAGAGAAATTTTTCTAATTCTAGCTTACTCCTAGTTTATGATTGATGCATACTGAATGTAATCAAGTAACTTGTGAATATATAGTGGAAACACGAGGCAGTTTTCATATTGGGCTGCTGAAGTACTATACGCAAAAATCAAGTTTACAATTCTAACTAATCTTCGCAGTTTTCAGAGTTCTGGGAAATGTACTTTTCATAATAATATGCTATTTACTTCTACTTGTTAGTAATTTATTTTGAACTAGAAAATCTAATACATTTATGGCTAAAAATGCTCCCTAGTTTTTTTTTTAAAGAATCAAAAATAGTGAATAGAAAATAGTGAATTGGAAATAGAAAAAAGCATTAGAAATGATGCAAGATTTCATTAAATGTAGCAATAGGAATTCAACAACGGCTGCTGTATTACATGATGATAACTTCAAATTACTTTGTCAGATTACCAGATATAAAAGTGTAAGATTTATTCAAAGAAAACAAAACAAAACAATAATAACAACAGCAATAACAAATAAGCTTTAAGAAATTCAAGAGGAAGAAAAATATCAAAGTAAAAGAAACTTTGAAACATCAACTGTTCCTCTCTAAAAACCAGCAGATATAGACCATAAATTTATCCAAACTACTCGGCATATAACCCTAAACATACTTTTTTTTCTTCTTTCATTTGGCCTTTTCCTCATCTCACTTTTTCCTTCACGTTCAGCAATTTATTTCCCTTCCTCAGTATCTGTACCTTTTAGATTTTAATTATTCTTTCAGGTTCACATATTTGTCCATTTCTATTAACAAATTCAATTGAATTTATGAAATGAATTATGTCTATGTTCATCTTTTTTCCCCTTCTGTGAACTTAAAAGATTTTGAGTACATTCTTATACTAAAAACCTTACTAACATAAATATCTGAATCTGTCTCATGTGCTATTATGTTTGGTCAGTGTTCTTTCATCAGCTATTTTATTAGTTCATATATGTTGTATGTAGTGTTATATAACTGGTGGGAAATGGTACATGGTACACCGTTTTTAATCTTCTTTCATCAAGTATTCTATCTTTTTAAGAAAAATATAGCCTACTACTTTCTAAATTATTTCTTCTCATTCACTTAACATTTTCCTTCTTACATACTGTTTTCCTACGTAATACTACCAAGATTCTGGTGACCTTAGGATTCTCATGGACAATGCAAACAAAAAAAAAAAAATATATATATATATATATATATATATTAGAGAAGGGTCTACAGAGTGTTCAGGATCCCACTACTAGATCAGACTCATAGTGATCTGCCTGTTTACAGACTCCCAAGAGCTGGGATTACAGGCGCGCACCACTGCCCCATCTCACTCTGCACGTCTGGGGTGGGATTGTGGGGGCAGCACGGCAGGCCTGGAGATTGAGCCTCTGTCTCCACATCTGATACTTCAAAACATCAATTTTTTCATTTATGTCATAAATAGATTTCACAGTAACTTCACGTTTTTCTGAGTTACATACTAATCTTATTATCACATTTTTGCATTTTACTTAATTCTAATATTTATATAAATATTTCATTAGTGCATGTAATATTTTTTGTGGAGAACTCTACAAAAACTAAACAAATGACTTACCTCTTGACAGAACTTTGTAAAGCTTTGTAAAGTGCCTCCAATTTGTGGGATAACCTAACATGGTATTTAACACCTGCTCTTTCTTCGTCATCACATATTCATTAACTAACGTAGACCTCCAACCCCTGCTCGTTTACAAGTGTAAATAAAGGTCATTCATAGGTTGCTAAATCCAACAGATAACAATTAGGCTTTACTTTGGTTCAGTTTTCAGACTCTGAATTACCCAATGCTCCTTTCTGAAACATCATCGCATTTTCTGTGATGCCACATGGGTTGACATACATAGCATTTCATAAAACATTAATTACATGGGCACAAAATTATGAACACATTAAAATAACTACACATATAAATTCATAATTCCTAATGCCCAGTCAGTGGAATAGCCTATGAACAGAGTACGGGGTTAAAAGTATGAAAAGACGTAGTAATACTCATGATTGCACAGGGGAGACTCAGAGAGGCTAGTAATGTGCTTTGTAAGCTCAGTGGTGTGATTACCTCAACCTTCTGTGCTTGAAATACCAAAATGACTTCACACTGAATATTAAAGTAATTGGATGTACAATGATGACTAACAATTTCTAACGTAAGTTAGTATATCTTTAGGGAATGGCTCTTTTTATGTGATCTGAAGTGAACCAAAGCAATTACCTTAAGAGAAATGAAGGAATTTAGTTACTACTTCTATTTTCACAGCAAGTTGAAAATGTTAATGTCTAAATTTTCACATAGAGCATAGATACATCTATTATAGCTATCTGAAGTATCAGCTTAGGCATATTAAAACCTTCAGAACCTAAAAAGTGCTGCAATTAGTAGATTAAAGCCACATATTCAAACTGATAAAGTGCAAGAATTAAGGAAAAAAACACAATCATTGTGAATTTATCCATAGGGGTCACATATAGGTTTGAGTCTAATTAATACTAGATATCTCAGGGAGATAGCTAAACGGCCTAAGTACCTACCTGGCAAGCACAAGGTTCTAGTTTGATCACCAGTATGGAAAATAAACAAACAACAAACAAAACAAAACAAAACTAAAGACTCAAAGCTTGAGGATGGGGAAATAACTCAGTAAAATAAACACTTGCCTGGCAAGCACAAGGGCTTCAGTTTAATCTTTAGTTAAAAACAAAACAAAACAAAACAACCCCAAAATAAACAGAAAACTATATATCTCCCAAATCAATGACAAAAGCAAAATATAAATATTTTAAAAGAACAAAAGCAAATTAACATGTTGTCTAACATTTTTTTTCTTCTAAAATATGGTAATCACATCACATATGTAAGATTTTTTGGGGGGAAGCAAGGCCTTCTATAAAATTTCTCCACTAAAAGCAATATTAAAGGCTAAAAGCAGTTATGAATGGATTGTTTAATAGTAACCATAAAGAATGCATTTAATGCATTATTTCCAAGCCGATACTGGAGATACTTTGTTGTTGCTGAGTCTTGGCAAAATCTGTACTTTCCAAATCAAAATGTAAAGTATGTCAGGAAGAAACATATTTTTAATTTATTTGCTGCTAAAGTATTCCAAGATATTTATTTGCCTGCTTTCACTCACTTGAAATTTAAAATAGACTACCAATGAGACTTTTTTATTATTCATTCTACTTTATTCTCAAGGAAGAGAGATGAAGAGAGACTAAGGTCTCCAAGGTTCTAGGGCTGATTAGCGGTGTGAGGGTTCATGGGAGCACTGAGTCCAGAGTCCCATGGGTTTCTGAGCCACCGTGCCACACAGCCACTTAGGGAACACATGAACCAGGAGCGAGCTCTCAGCATATATATGCATTTGAAACAAAATTTCTGTTTATTAAATGTCAGAAAAAGTTTCAATTTAATAATTATGCATTGTTCTTCTGAGTAGAAAATGTAAACAAGAATAAGTTGATATATATACATATATATATATATATATATATATATATATATATATATATATATATATGTGTGTGTGTGTGTGTGTGTGTGTGTGTGTGTGTGTGTGCCTGGATGGATGGGTGGATGGGTAAATGAACAGACAGACATAGAGATAGACATAGAGAACATGTACCAGGATTTTTTAATGCAGTGGTGGTAATAGACAAAGTATTTAAAAGTCCAGGTTTGTTTTGTTCTCTATCCTTATTTAGACGATATTTTTATTTACTATTTTCCTTTAATAAGGTGGGAACTAATAAAACTTCCCTATTCCATGTAAAACATGTTCTGGCCGCTAGAAGAGCCGAAGTACAATCAAATGTTCATCTTACTAGCTGAAAATGTTAGAATTTTTTCTTTTAATCTTATAAATGTCTACTGATCCTTAGAGTGTATGTTCTACCATACTCAGCCAAACACTAAGACTGAATTATACCAGATTCCAATTTCTATTTTTATATATGCATAACTATAATGAAGTTTAATTCCTAAATTAGCAGAGTTAGAAGTTAACAATAAGAGTCAATAATAGAATAAAATATTCAATGATTTATAAGAGTTATTTAAAATTTATGAATTATATATATCTGGAATTCTGTAGTATTTTTGGAGTGCCTTTGAAAAAAGACAACTGAAACTACAGAAAGAGGAATGTTGAGGACAAATTGGGACCAGTATACACGGATCTGTACATTTTGGCAGTTTAATCCTTCTGCAACTTTATTCTGCTTGTTAGAGAAGTAAAATGGTATTAAGAAGTGCAGCATAGTGCATTAGATGCGTGATGTCCAAGCACCTGGTGCTTACATAATGCCATTGCACACACAGCGACACATCTGTACTAGGTAAACCAACTTGCTGCACTTTATTAAGACTAACATGTAAATTTATTTTCAGTTAATAAAACAGGTATTCTTTGATTATACAGCACAGGAATTAAGTCAATAGAGATTTGGGATGCCTCAAAATAAAATAACCAGGTTTGATATGGTCATTTCCTATATAGATTAATGTGGGATACTAAAACAAATAAAAAAATGACAAAAACATTACTGAGCAAGTTAATGAGTAATCAATGAGGTTAGCCTTGTTGAAAATTTAAGCCCACAGAGACAATGACAGAAAGTATTTGGATGTAAATGCATTCATGCTCTACATTTGCAGTCTTATCTGACCAAAAATTTGAACACACCTCCCATCATCCACTCAATTTGCTCAAAACAGACTTCCCAAAGGTTCTATGAGAGAGTAACAAAGATAAAGTAGTATATGACAAGATGTGATTCGAAGGCTTTGTAAGTAAGTGGGCAGCTATTTAATGCATGCAGATTCTTGAATTTCAAATAGTGTCTTGTTTCAAACATAGGTCTCTACTTTCATTTAACTTTTTACCTGAAAAATTATTTTACTTTGGCTCCAACTTTTACATCTAGTCTATTAACACAAGATTCATACAAATATTTAAGAGGAGGTATGTAAGGAGGAAATGTGAATTTCTGGCCTCTATTTAACCTATTATGTAATATATAACTTCTCATTTTGAAGGAAATTCAATATGTAAAAAATTTTTATGATTAACCAATATAATTTTGAGGCAAATAAAATGATAATTCAATTACATTGAACATTTAAAAGGATGTTTTAACAGTATCATATTTTTAGAATTTTTAAAGCACACCACTTAAAAAAGTAGAACTTAATGTAGCTAGTTGAAATTTTTAATAGCACTTTAATAGCACTTTAATAGCATTTGACTACATAGAAATTTTATTTTAAAAATGTTAAACATGTTTGTGATGTAGTGATAAATGAGAGTTTCATCACAAAACAATTTTTGGTTTTTTTAAATTTTAAAACTTTTATTGATTTTAACAAGAAAGAAATAACAGTGAGACAGTTTCAAAACACCAAAACACATTAGTAGGACAGCCACAATAATTAATGCAATGCATATGGTTGCCTTCATAGTAGTTGTTCAGAGTACAAGACACAGACATAGTAACTTTTCTAAACACTACTAGCACAAATATTTCTTCTCATTGAACTAAGACAGGTTGTATATATAATCCAATAGTTTATAATAGTAGTAGGTTATCGGCAGAACTGGCAATTTGGAAGCTGTTGACTTGAGGCTTTTACAGTTCAGCATACTAACCTGGATGTATGCCACATGGCTATACTTTTCTGCTGGATGGCTAAGGCCAAGTTAAAGCAAGACCTATATAAAAAACATGTAACCTTTGTATCTGACAAGGTCAGCCAAATCTCCTGAGGATTTACCTTGAAACCATATACAGCATTTTGTAGAACTTCTGTCAACCATCTGGATGAGTCACAGCCATTGCTTGATCAATTTGCTCTCTGTGAAAGCTGGGGAATTGTTTTCTCTGTAGGCGACTCTCCTTAGGCACACTATATGTCTTCAGTCCCTTTCCTCTGTAACCCTATAATCTCCTTCAACAGAAATTTGGGACAGACAACACTGAGTAATAGAATGTTAGAGGACAGGTTCTCTTATGTCCTGAGTCCTTACTGACCTAGAAGGGCTAGGACCAAAATATTGACTATCCTTGTAACCCTTCCTTTTTTCTAAATTTTGGTCTGCAAACTTAAGCTGTCAACCCTCCAAAGGAGAAACTTAGTGATACTATTATTCTATCACATAGACACTTGAGCTTAATATCACTATCTTTCTGAATATCAAATACCGTAGACTTAACATGGAACTGATATTTTCTATAAATCACTGATATCCTAATGAATCCCTATAGAATTTGATAAGAAATTGTTGCACAGTTTTACACAGAAACTTTGAAATGGAACCATATAAAAAATTGTAATAGGTCAAAGACCCAATCCAGAAATGGGCATCTGAGATGAACACAAACTTCTCAGAGGAAGAAATACTAGAAGCTAATAAGTACATGAAGAAATTCTCCACATCACTAGCCATCCATGAAATGCAAATTAAAACAACAGATACCATCTCATCCCAGAAAGAATGGCTATCATAAAAATAAATGGACAACAAATGTTGGAGATGCTGGGGGGGTGGAGGAACACTTTTCCACTGCTGGTGGGATTCCAGATGGGTACAACCACTATGGAAATCAGTGGGGAAACTTCTTAAAAAGCTAGGACTGGAAATCCCATTCAATCCAGCTATCCCCGTACTGGGAATTTTCCCAGAAAAACTGAAAATATCATATTGTAGTGATGTTTTCTTACCTATATTTATAGCCACACAATTTGTGATAGCCAGATCTTGGAAGCAACCAACATGCCTGTCACCTGAAGAATGGTTTAAACAAATGTGGTGTTTTTATACAAAGGGATATTACCTAGCTATAAAGAATAAGTTAGAAGCCTTCATATATATATATATATATATATATATATATATATATATATTCACATATACACACATATATAGATAGATAGATATAAATATATCTTAAAGATACACTCATAAGTGAAATAATAGTTCTCCCTAGTCTGAGAACTCCAAAGAAAAAGTAAAAATGGGAAGGCATAACACAGCTAAATGGAAATCAGGAACTTCAGGATGAAAGAATGGACAGCAAGCAGAAAGATTAGTAAACATGGCAGGGGCAAAACTATGCACTTGTATACACAGGAAGAATTAGGAAATGATCTTAAGAATCTCCAACAGGTTTTTCACACTGAGGATAAAACCATAGTTGGAATGGCTGTCATTCTGGTTTTTCTGATGTGTGCTACTTCTAATGTCATAGCAGTTATCGCTCCACTCTCTGTCAAGTAATATATATTGTCTAATATGGTTAGATTTCTAAATTTCTGTGTAAAAGACAAATTGTCTGACTAACAAATGAAGAAATGCAGGAAAATATCATTGTTTCCTCATATAACCCAGGAAAAATTGGGCAGTTCTTCACTCAGAGCACAATTATTGTCCTATTGTTTCAAATTGAAAAATAATATCTCTGTTTAAAAAATCAGGCTATGTAAATGTGAATGATTTTTAAATTTTACTCTATTTTTTCTGTACTTAGAGATTAAAGCTGTAAAAACTGACACATCATATGTAACATAACTGGAGTTCCAAACTTACTATATTTAAAGCATGGTTTTTAGATAAAAGGAAAACGGTTAAAGGGATTTAGGTTTCTAATTCTATTTTTCACAATTTAAAGAGAAGTTTGCTTTAGAATTTTATTTTTTGAATTACAGTTTATTCAAGTACAGCAATAAGAAACAATATGAAATACTTTCCTCAAAATATTTAACTGAATTTTGGTGGTGTGATTTTACTTGGACTAGAGAGACTACTGATCAGAACATTCTATTTAGATAAAGTCAATTAATCTAATTTTAATGTTTATTAAATGAAATTTCTCTTAAGGATTGCTTCCAATATTATTGGTACAATCAAATTCTACAATTGTATTGCGACGTACTTTCAAAAATACATTAGTGCCAACATAAAAGCAATATTTGAAAATGCCAGTGTCTAATACCCACATTCTGCCACTTGAGAAACTAATTTTTCATTGCTATGACATTATACATATATTAAATTATTACGTAACTAAATTGTTAGGGTTAAGATAAAGACTATGCAAACATAAAGGTATCATGTATTAAATAAAGAGAATATTTTTTACTTGGCACATACAGAGTAGATTTTGAAAATACTAGAAAACACAAGATTCGATAATCATTATTTGAGATATGTTGTCCTAACCTATAAGTAAACATAATGAGGAAAATCTTTTAAACTACATTTTAATAGCAGATAATCTAAAATCATTTTGATATTCATTGAATAAAGTTTTCTTTAAAATTGTATCTTAAAAAGGAAAAATAATTCTTCATCAATGCAGTTAATGTTTTAATTTTGATGACTTCAACCAAGAGAAACAGTAGTTATTAGAAAAATTTCACATTCTGAAGCAGATATATCAATTTATAATTTCCTATAATATTCATTTCAGTACTCTAAGTCTGCATGCATCTTTCTTTCTTTCTTTCTTTCTTTCTTTCTTTCTTTCTATGTATTTGATACAGGATTTCAGTAGGCAGCTTGAACTCTTAGTGATCCTCCTGATTTAAACCTCCCAGTGGTGGGATTACAGATGTGCACCATGCCCGGACTCAATATCAGGCTCAGTGTGCCTCAGGGATGGGACCAGCACAGCAGGAAGGACAAGGGATTGAACCCTAGTCCATGAGCTTGCCAAATTAGGCACTTAGTCCATGGAGCTATCTTGCTGGCCCTCTGCATGCATTTCTTTACAAATATAATATATATGCAACATATTGTAGACAAAATACATTCCCTGTTCTTTAAAATCAGTTTACATCATATGAAGTGAATATTTTAAATTGAAATCTAGCTAAAGAAAAAATTGCAAGTATAATATTTAGTACAATTATAACCTTGATCAAGTAAAGATGCTGTTTTCAGCCTTAAAATTAAGAAGGGAATGTCTTTATGTTTAAAAGTATAAAATAAAAAAAATTTAATACCTCCATAGCACTGACTTGTATTCCAGATTCTTTACACAAACATAATATTTTTAAGAAGAATTAAGAATTATGTTATAATTCACTCTAATATATGGAAATTAAAAGAATAAATATTTTAATATTTGTTGAAGTGTTTAGTTTTGACTTTCATGAATTTTTATAAGAGAAGCACTAAGTTTAACTTGCCATTGATTCTGGGTCTTTTGTTTGCTCAGGTAAGGACAATATAAATTTCTTTTTAAATTACTATTATATTCTAGCATAGAATTAGTTTTTGTGAAAACTAATATCAATTTAAGATCGTATGGTTAGCTTGTATTTTGAAGCATACATTAAAGAGAAAATCAAACCTACCAAGTTGTCATAAAAATTACAAGTAAGATATGCTATGTAAATGAAGACATCATAAATATTGATTCTGCCTACTCAAGACTAGATGTGTTTTCATTTTCTAATGTCTTCTTGACATTCTTTTTTCAGAGCACTTTAGTTTTCTTTCATCTCCTTGGTTAGATTGACTGCTAGATAGACAAGATATTTTGAAGTTACTATAAACACTCTTGTTTATATAATTCCTTTCTCAGTGGGTTTGTTATTGGTGAGGAGAGATGCTCTTGAGTTCTCTCAAGTTAATTTTGTACCATGACACATTGTTACTTTGTGTAATGGCTCAGTCTATTGGTAAAATTCTTTTGATTCTCCTTTCAATATATCTTATCACCTGAAAATAAACTTGATTTCTAGCTAACTTATTCAGATACCTCCCTCTTGCTAAAGTTTTGAGTACTATAGTGAAGAGGTCTGTTGCATGAATAACTTAATGCTTTACTTATTTTATGGGGAGTTTTTTCTAGTTTTTCTTCAGACCTGAAGTCCTTCCAAGATGACTTTCAATAGAGTTTTTTGTGATGATTGTTCCTTTTTGCGTCTATTGAGATCTTTATTTAATTTTTATTTTTAAAAGAATAAATCCAGAATAGATCAAAACCTTAAGTATGAGAACACAACCTTTGAAACTGCCTGGTAAAATTAGAAAACAAAATATGACATAGCACTTCTATAATACAGGAAATAATAGCAGGAATCCAAAACTAGAACTATATCAAGTTGAACATTTTTATAAGACATATGAACAATAGAGTCAAGAAATTGCCTACAGATTGAAACACATATGGAAGAACATTAAAAACAAGACTCCAAAAAAAAAAAGAAAGAAATGACTAATGAGGAAATGATTCAAAGGAAACAAGTGTTAGACCAGGTATAGGAACCTGGTAAGCCCTGACTCAGCCCAGCTCCACCATTGCCAGAGCTCAGCTGAGTTGCTGCTGCCTTTCTGAAAGTAGGGGGACCCTTTTTTAAATTTAATATTTTTATTGTTTAAATTTAACAATGGTTATATTACATATTTTCATCATCAGATCAGTTTAGATTAATACATATAGGTATATAAGATTGATAAAACAATTAAACATTAACACTTTTAAATCAACATTACTTTTTTTTTCTTTTCCCCTTTCTTTTTTTTGAAAGTTGACATATTGTCCTCACAATCGTTCTACAGAATACAGTGTGTGGGCATGACCCACCTCCCTATTGATGTTGCTTAGAAAAGGAAAAGAATATACTTCTCTTTGGACTAAGAGAAAGCAGATCCATACACAGTCAAATGTTCTGCAATTGCAGTGGGCCACCAGTGAAGCATGTAATGTTGGAGACTATTGAATCTAAGCCTCCTAAAGCTCATCTCATTGTAATTAAACATTTTCCCTTGGGGACCTTTGATGAGTCCTACTCTGCTCTCCAGACACACCACTGAGACAGCATGAGGAGCTTGGGCCTGCCCTCATCATCACTGGATCTTTCTTAAGCTGTGGCTCCATCCACATAGCTCAAGAATTGGAAACCAAGCTGAACCAACAGGTAAGCTTTGGTGAGCCTACTCTGCCCTCCCTGTCCTACAAAGCTTGCTCTCACACAACATACCACTTTACTGGTGCTGATGAGTCAGGAAAAACACGGGAAGCTTCAAAAATGTTAAAACAAAAGAGCAAAGGGCAATTTCAGAACTCCAGAGCACAGAGAACAAATGGAAGAGACAAAGACATAGAAAAACATCTGAAATTTCTGAAATGATAGGAACTGAAGTAAAGAAACAACTTTATCAGACTATGCAAAAAATTAAATCAGAAATAATCTCTCACATAAAATAAAATAAATGATAAAAATCATGAAAGAATTGCTCAACACATCAAAAAAAGTGACAAATAAAAAATAGAAAAGAATAGAAACATTGAAAGAACAATACAAGAAAAACTACAATGTAGAGCCTGGCGTGGTGGTGCATGCTTGTAATCCCAGCACTCGGGAGGCTGAGGCAGGAGGATCAGTGCCAGTTCGAGACCAGTCTGGAATACAATAGTGAGCTCAAGGCCAGCCTGAACTGCATAGCGAGACCCTGTCTCAAAAAGACAAAAAAAGAAAAAAAAAAAAAAAAAAAAAAAAAAAAAAAAAAAAAAAAAAAAAAAAAAAAAGAAAGAAAAAAAGAAAGGAAAAAAAACTACAATGTATAAAACATTAAAAAAGATAAGCAAGAAATTAAGAATTCTACTGAAACCTCGGTAAACCACTCGAATTAAACTGAAGATACAATTTCAGACCTTGAGCAGAACATTTCAGCTTGTAAATCCAAACAGAATGTTCTCTTAAAAATAACAAGAAACCAGGAAACAATGCAACAGCTGCAAGATGAAGCAAAGAAACACAATATTATACTAAGATGCATCAATGAAACAACAGTAGTCAACACAAATAGCATAAGAAAATATTGTATAAGTAGTAGCGGAAGGCTGGAGAAAGCTCAATGGAATAAACATCTGCCTGGTAAGCATAAAGTCCTGAGTTCAATCCATGGCTAAAAAACAAAAAACAAAAAGCAAAAAACGAAAAACAAAAAGAAAAAAAAAAAAAAAACAAGCAGCAGAAATTTCCCAAATATGTGAAAACAATCAGATACACAGTTAAGTGAAACATCTAGAACTCCAAATAGCCATAGTCAAAATAAATCTTCACCCAGACACATAATAATAAAGATCTCAGAAACTCAGCAAAAAAAAGAGTTAAAAACTACTAGATTAAAGAAACAGATCAAATATAATGCAGTTCAGAAGATTATAAATTCCAAATGTTTAATCTCACAGGATGAAAAGCTCAGAAAATTTGAACAGATTTCTAGCAACATTAGCAATTATTAAAACTGAACCTAGAACATAAAGGTTCTCTAATTACCCAAATATCAGTGAATGAAATTAAAAATGCAATCAAACATGTTCTAACCAAGAAAAATTTATGTTCTTCTGCATTTATAGCTAAATTCTACAAGAAATTTAGAGAAAATTTAATATTAACTCTTTTTAAACTGTTCAGTGAAATTGAAAGAAAAACAATTCTTCCAAACTCATTCCTAGAGGCAAGTATTACTCTGATAAAACAAGAGAAAGACCCAATCATAAAATAGAACTATAGGTCAATCTCCCTAATTAACATAGATTCAAATATTTCTCAATAAAATATTAGCAAGCAGAATGCAGCAAATCATCAAAAATACTATACATCATGAACACGTGGGATTCATACCATGAATTCAGGGATGGTTCAATATACACAAAACCATAGATGTGATACACTGTACCAATAGAGCCATAGACAAAAATCACATGATAATCTCAATAGATGCAGAAAAAGTGTTTGACAAAGTGCAACGCTCATTCATGATAAAAATTCTACAAAAATTGGAATAAATATTTTTTACCTGGGGGACTCTCACTCAGAAACCGACTCCTGTCTCTCTTTCTCAGACAAGAGCTTTCTTTCCCTCAATAAAAATGTTCTGCTCATTATGAAAAAAACATATATATATATATATATATATATGTATATATATATGTATATATATATATATACATATATATATATATATTTTTTTTTTTAACCTCAACCTGATTAAAAAAAAAAAAAACATCTGAAATAACCCTACAGTCAACATCATACTAAATGGACAACAACTGAAGATCTTCATTTTAAAATCCGGAGCAGGACAAGAGTGTCCATTGTCATCACTACTATTCAATATAGTTCTAGCAACCAGAGCACTTATACAAGAGAGAAATAAGTTGAATAACGATCAGAAAAGAAGTGGAATTATTATTTGTAGATGGCATAGTATTCTACATAGAAGATCCTAAAAGCTTCACTAAGATACCTGTAGATTTAATAACCAAATATAGCAGTGTAGCAGAATACAAATTCAATACTGAAAAGTCAATAGCATTTGTATATACAGCAACTGAGACACTGTGGGAGAAATTAGGGTGACCACACCTTTCACAATAACATCAAAAGTGAAATAATTAGTAATCAATCTTACAAAGGATGTAAAAGATCTATACACTGAAAATAATAAAACTCTAAAATGTACATATTGAAGATTTCAAAAAATGGAAGGTGTTCCTTGTCCATGGGTAGGAATCAATATTTTGAAAATATTCATGCTCCCAAATTTGCTGTACAGATGCAATGCAATCCTAATTAAAACACCATTAGGAGAACTCACAGAGCTACAGAAAATATTTTTAAAATCAATAGGAGTAGAAAAGAGCTAACGTATGTCAAAAACTATCCGGGCCAACAAAAGAAAGCAGGAGGAATCACAATCCCTGACTTGAAATTATACTACAAAGCTACTGTGATAAAATCAGCATGATACTGCAGAAAAACAAAAGCAAAAACCAGACCTGAGGACCAATGGAACAGATTAACAGATGGAAAAACAATTAGAACACACTAAACCACATTATCTTTGACAAAGGGATTAAACATGTTCACTGGAAGAAAGATAGACTCTTTGACAAATGATACTGTAAAAACTGAATCTCTACAGGCTGACAGCTAAAATTAGACCCATGTTTATCACCTTGCACAAAACTGTAGTTGAAGCAAATCAAAGATTGAAATATTAAAACTGAAACACAATCTTCTAGATGAGGAAGTAAATAGAAATCTTAAAATCACAAGTGCTTAGAGAGTTCATGCACAAAAACAAAAACTACACAGGAAATACTTAAAAATTCAACAACTGCAATCTATTTTAAAAAAAAATTCTGCCTGGCAAAAAAATCACCAACAGTAAGGTAGAAACACAAATTATGAAATAAAATTTTAGCCAACAGACACTCGAACTTTTATTTAGAATGCATAGTGTTAAGTACAATCAACCCCTGAAAAAAATCCAAAGATCCAATCCAAAATTGATGAATATACACTTCCCAAATGAGAAAATGAAAATGGCAAATAAATATATGTTAAAATGTTAAAAGAAAAAAGTTGATCATTCAAGGTATGCAAATTAAAATGACACTGAGATCCCATCTTATCCCAGAAATAATGGTGATCATCAAGAAGTCACCAATAACAAATTCTAGGGGACTGGGCATAGGGAAAAAGGGACCCATCCCCACTGTTGCTCGGAGTACAGACAATCACTATGAAAATCAGTGTAGAGATTCCTCAGAATCTCGGATGGAAGGTCCACTCCATCCTAGATATTTTTCCAAATGAACTGAAAACATCATAACACAGGGATTTATATGCAGACATGTTTACAGCAATGCAATTTATTATAGTTAAATCTTGGAAACCAAATGCCCATTAACTGAGGAATGAATAAAAAGACATGATATTTTTACACAATGGAGTATTACTCAGCTATAAATATGACAAACTGAATGCTGTTATTGCTAAATGGATGCAATTAAAGATCACAGTGGTAAGTGACATAAATCAGACGCACATGTGCAAGCATCTTACTGACTTGCTAGTGTAAGAATAAACAAATTCTGAAAGTTACAATAGATACTGTGAAAGGGAAGAAACTTGTTTAATGGGAATGAAAAAACGCGATGAGGAAAAGGACAAGAGAAGGATGGGGAAAAGATATACATACATATATATATATATATATATGTATATATACATATATGTATATATATGTATATATACATATATATATATATATGCATAAATTCAGGATAGCATGGATTTCTGCACTGCTGATTTCTGCCTCCTTTAAAAGGAGCAGTTAATGCTTAAATTTATTTTCTTCTTCTTAAATTTTTTCCAACTTTAACTTTTTAAAACAACTTTGAATATTTATATCTGGCAATTTATACAACTAATTTCAAGATATTATTACATAATGTAACAATTGTTCAATTATTTTTATTTTGTTAGTGAAATTCTGTATTATTTCTAATGTATTTATTATTATTTTTTACCATTTTTGTATTCTCTTTAAAAATAAAAAGTGAGGGCTAGAGAGATAGCTCTGAGGCATAAGTGCCTGCCTGGCAAGTGCAAGGTCATGAGTTTGAACCCCAGTCCAGCAAAAAAAAAAAAAAAAAAGTTAATGCAATATAAGCACATAAAAATGTTCAGTATTTTAATAATATCTGCACTAATGAGCAAAAAATTTACACCTATAATTTTATGATGGAGAAATTTATATTGGCATAGAATTTCAATTCACAGTGAAATGGCCCCTAGTTACAAATAAAATGGCAAAGTGTTTTTTTTTTTTAAAGAATTAAAAAAAAATTTTTTTTTCTTGTTTCAGAACATTTGTTTGTTTATTTATTTCTTTTTATGGCGGTTCAGCCTGCCCTGAGGGCAGGGCTGGCGCAACATGTGGTGCTGGGGATCGAACCGTGGTCCCTGCAGTCGCCTAAGTTTTCCTAAGCAGGCGCTTTAGACCACTGAGCCATCCTGCCGGGGCCCCAGCAAAGTGTTATGATAGAAGAAAAGGTACACCAGGCAGCAAGGATTCCAAGAATGACAGGAGATCTCAGCATAAAAATATGCTCTTGCACACCACACTCCCAGTGAACCAGGGAGCCTTCACCTGCTAGCAGTGCATTTGCTATTGTACCCACTGGTGAATGAATTCCCTGATCAATAGGGTGCCCCTATATTTCAGTTACCTTTCAGACACATGAAGCTTCAGGGAAATATCTGACATATAAATCAAAATATTTAATGTATTTAGCCAATAGAAAAATATAAATAAAAGAAAAACAGCTTCCATTTTACTTCAGTAATAAAGGGCTATCTTAAAGTAAGCATAAACACACACACACCTGCAACAACCACAATAAATGTTGATAAAGATGCGAGTAGAAGACATTCTTCAACACTGTTGGTTGGAATATAAATCACTATAAATTCTATGGAAATTAGTTTGAGGATTCCTATAAACCTTAAAACAGAAATCATATTTACCTACTGTATCTGTACATTGTTTTCTTGAAAGAGTTGAACTCATTGCATTATAGATGACCCCTTAATTTATTTTTTATTTTTTATTTGTTTAGCGCAGAGTCTACAGGGTCTCACTACATAGATTGGACTTGAAGTGATCCTTCTGTTTTCAGCCTTCCAAGCACTGACCCCTTAATTTTTATATGTCAACTTTAATTGAGGGAGAAATGGATAGTATATTTAGCAAGCACAGTTCATTATATACCTGTAGATGAGGAGGGAAGACCCACCATAGCTTTGAGTGTACCCATAGGCCGGTAGCCTACTTGAAATTAAAAAGAAGGAAATGTGTTCATTTGGAAAAGCTCTTTAGGACTTGGCTATTTAAGTCTTCAGTTTCCTTGGCCTGGCAATGTTTACTCTCACACCACCACTCCAGTGAGCTTCTAAGGCGGTCATTTAGGACTGTTGCTGTGCTGGTGATCTCTGCCATTCTTCCTCTTTCACGTGTTAAAGCTGAGAAGCTACTAACTGGGTCAGCTGTCTTTCAAGCATACAGATTTCAAATCCGTCATTTCACATCACGTAAACCTAACTACTAAATCCTCACAATTTGTGATAGCCAAGTCTTGGGAGCAACCAAAATATGCATGACTTGAGTAATGGATGAAAAAGACGTGGCGTCTTTATATAATGAAGTATTACTCAGCTATAAAGGAAAATAAACTCGAAAATCTTTGTATGTAAGTGGATGCAACTTGAAGTTGTACTCATAAGTAAAATAAACCAGATCCACATGTGTAAATCTTATTTTGTCTCCCTAGTGCAAAAACGCAAAAGAAGAAATAAAAATTGAAAGGTATAACACAGTTAAATGAAAAGAGAAAACAGGGATTAAACAACAGAGAGAGAAAGGAGAAAAGTCAGGAAATATGTTAGGGGCAAAACCATACATTTATGTAAACAAGGTGGTTAAAGCAAACATTCTAAAAATTTCCATCAGGATTTTGAAAATAGTAGTTAATTGATAGAATTCTCATCCTGAATAACTCTGTGACCTAAGCAACTATGTTGAAGACAGCAATGTGTAATACTAGTCATATATTTTTTTCCTTTATAGAATCCTAACACAGAATTTGATACTGAGAGCAGTGCTTGAGAAAGAGAGATGTAGGAATGAATTTCTCTAATTGGTTTAATTGTCCCTGGAATTAGGTGTCTAATGTGACATGACTTGAGGTTGCTATGACTCTTCCTTTTGATAGTACAAAGTGTATTTTCAGAGGGTGGGCAAGATAGCTCAGTGGACTAAGCACCTGTTTTGGCAAGTGCAAAGCCCAGTGTTTGATCCCTTGTCTCTAATGCCATGAAAGCCCTGCCCCTGGGGGACACTGAGCTGGCACTTGATTTTGGGCATGCTAGTGCATACTTGTAAGCCAACACTGAGGACGTGAAAACAGGGGAATCTCTTGGAGCCCAAGATGCGTAGTGAGACTTTGTACTTAATACATAAATGAAAAAAAAAAAAAAATGTACTCACAGCCCAACTTGTTAAGTGTCTGAAGTAATTCATAAAATAATCATTACTTACCCCAGTTTTTCAATTGTTATATGGAAAGAATTTTGTGATCCGCATACCATATTTTGATCATTTTGGAAAAAAATAAGAAATATGATGTTGACTGGTTGCTCTTAGCATCTTTGAACACAGTAACGCAGTCAAGTAATGAGGAAACTATAAATTTCCAACTTCAGATATGCATTGTCTTAGTTACTTTTTTTCTTGTTGCTGGGACAAACACCCAACACTCAAAATCAGGGAAGGAAAGGTTTATTTAGCTCACGGTTACTGGAGGTTTCAGTCCATATTCAGCTGACTCAAAGGCAGAGTGGCACATGGCAGAGGGCAACCTTTTTTTTTTTTTTTTTTTTCTGTCTTTTTGAGACAGGGTCTCACTGTGCAGTTCAGGCTGGCCTTGAGCTCACTTTTTGTAGCCCAGGCTGGTCTCGAACTCGCACCGATCCTTCTGCCTCAGCCTTCCGAGTGCTGGGATTACAAGCATGAGCCACCACGCCCGGCTAGAGGGCAACCTTTAATTGCAGCTGGCAAAGATCAAGTGTGCAGGGAGGAGAGGTAGCAGCAGTTCTAGCAGCTAACTTCTCTTCCTCCCTTACACTGAAAACCAAATCACCTGTCCCGGGGGAGTTGCAGTACCCACACTCACAGTAATCAATCACAAATTTCAGAGACCACCCCATGACTGCATGAGGCTTTGGGAGGGTGGATACTTATACACAAACCATAACATGCATAAAAAAGATTTAAGTTCTCCCTAGTATGTACTGAATGATACACTTTTCTCTTTTAGTGTTAAATTGAATCTGTGAAAAACCAAGCACACTCTCTAATGAAATAGGAGGGATTATAGTACAATTTTAACAGCCAGCCTCAGAGGGTATCTGTAGTTAACCTGAGGGCACAGCTTAGAAAGAACAGGATCCTGTAAATGGGGATGTAGTTGTTTGAGAGGGACCAGGCAAAGCTGAGGACATTAAGCTCATAATTCTGTTCACAACATTTTTTCCAGAGGTTGATAATTCTCCTCCTCAGTAAGAGAAGCACTGGAATACCCTGTGGTACTGACCTCTGTGTCTCTGCCTAAGAAAACTAATTGTGCGTTCCTCTGGAAGTATTAATATACTTTCCTAAGATGAGCACCAATAAGGAAACTGCTAAAGCTCTTCAGAATTTACCATTATCGCTAAGATTTGCCGTAGGTCTACACCAGGCTCAAATCTCAGCTTCCTAAAGGTGAAGTATGCAACATGAATCATGAGGAGGTCTGCTGCAGTCTAAAGGATATTTTGAGCTTTCTAATTCTTAGATTTTTTTAAATTATATTATGGCTTGCTCAGCCTGCCCTGGGGGTGGGGGCTGGCGCAGCATGTGGTGCTGGGAATTGAACCAGAGTCCCTGAAGTTGCCTAAGCTTGCCTAAGCAGGTGTTTTAGACCGCTGAGCTATCTCACCGGCCCACTTAGATGTTTTGGTAAAAGTTATGGAAAGGTATTTTTAAATATTAATTGTGGGACTGCTCAGATAGCTCACTGGACTAAAGTGCATGCCTAGCTAGAGTGCAACTGCAGGGTTGGATCACTAGCATGCCCATGCCTGCCTTGTCCCCAGTATGCTGTAAAGGCTATTGAGACTGGGGGTGGTAGTGCAGGCATGTAATCCTAGCACCTAGGAGGCTAAAAGCTGGAGAATCACTATGAGTCCAACCTATGTAATCAAACACTGTACTAAAGTACTAAATACATACATACATATACATATATATATATATATATATATATATATATGTATATGTATATGTATGTATAATTATTTGCTTATTTTTATTATTTTTTTTTTGGTAGGACCAGGGTTCGAACTCACGACCTTGCACTTGCCCAGCAGGCCCTTGTGCCTCGGAGCTATCTCCCCAGCCCCATTATTTTTATTTTTAAAGAGAATTAAATGCAGTTTAAAAACAAAAAATGATGCAAAATTTCACTAAACCAAATGATAGGAATTCAACAATGATGTTACACTGCATGTTGTCTTCAAATTAGTTGTTAAGATTATCATCTATAAGCATGCAAAATTGGTCAAAATTATAAAATTTAATAAGCAGAGAGAAAAAATATTATTCATTAACTACTCCCTTAACAGACCAGCAGAAATCAACAGTATAGTTATCTAAGCTATAATTTCTTTCCTTCCTCTCTCTCTTTCTCTCTCTGTCTCTCTCTTTCCTACTTCATTTCCCTTATCCCAGCTGTTTCTTCCCTTTGAAAAATTTCTTCTCCTTTCACAGAACTTATTATATCTTTCAGATTTTATTTATTCAAAGTTATGGGCTCACCATGAAAAGAGTCTCAAAGACTCTGAAGTTTACCAACCTGCAATTGTTTTTGTTTGTTTTCATGTTTGTTAGTAGAAATGTGGATCTAAAAATGCTTCACTTTAAACTAGAAATGCCTGATACATTTTGGCTTACAGTTGTGGATATATAAAGTCTCAAATTCATGAACATTCTAGAAGGAATTTTCCAGATAAAATCTGCTCCACACTGGCAGCAGACAGAGAATGCTCCACAAAAACAGATTTGTGAGGGGAGTCACTGCACCCTGAAGGACTCTGCCATCACTCCTCTTTCTATGCCATAACTTACATCAGGGACAACTCTGCCAGTTGAGAAGCTTAAATGTGATAAATAATTTGAAGAAACCTAAGCACTGGTTGTGAACTAGTGATTTCAGGATACACACTTCACTGTAGCTATCTAGTAAAAGAAGAAGTTTGAGTAGCTAATGAATGGAATTTTTGTCCAGATTTAACCCACAGTGTGTCCAGTAGGTCTTCATGCCCCTCTTATAGCCATTTGCCCAATTCCAAAATGCTTAATTAGGATACAGATATTTAGTACTTGCCACAATTCCCACATTTGTTTCCTAACCTGTGAAGAGAAGACTATTATAATAAGAAAGGTCAAATGGAAACTGTTAAGATTACTTCTAGTTTGGAAAAAACAGTGCACCCAAGGGATATTACTTCCCAGAAGAATTGCAGGGAACAGGACCACTATCAAGATCTTGAAAGTTCTAGTGGTGAGTGTCCTCAGTACACACAGACACACACACACAGACACAGACACACACACACACACACACACACAAACACACACACACACACAAACACACACACACACACACACACACACATTTAGCCCTCCCATTTGGCCTGCAAAGAAGAGAATGGATCTATAAGAGATATTATAGAATGGTTGTTATGGTTGATTCATTGTGTCAACTTCAGAAGCTTAGAAATTTAACTAAGTGACTCATAGTTCTACATTCTAGGCTAGTGAAGTCATGCCCTGGAGCAAGTAGCCTATCTATAATATAAGGGAGGAAAAGAAGCTTTTCTCCTTTTTCCTCATAATGTGTTTTTTTTAATTGTATTTATCTATTTATTTATTTATTTGGCACTGGGTTTTACTATGTGGCTCAGACTCCTGGTGGTCCCCCTGTCTCAGCCTTCTGAGTGCTGGAATTAAACACAGCACACTGAAGACTCTGGAGCCAGGATGGCAATGGTACTGGGGATTGAGTTTGGGTCTTTGAACTTACCAGACAGGCAACTAGACTGCCAAGTTATCTCCTCAGCCCTTCTTTTTGCTCTTGTTGCTTTTGGCTTCGTCTGCTGCCCTGTAATGTTGTCCTCTGCCATACCACCCTGCCTTGGAGCCAATATAGAACGACACCCATACAAACGTTGAGCTAAATGAACCTTTCCCCTTTTAACTTTGGGTGTCTGGCATTTTGACTCAGAATTGGACAAGACAAAGACATGATTATAGATTATTATAACCCTGATAAACCTTGATTAACTCCAATTACAGCTGCTGTATCAGATGTGCTTTCCTTGACAAGCTGAATAACATATTTCCAGGTACCTCATACGTAGCTATTTGTTTCAGTAATATTTTTCTCCCTTCACATTCCTAGCCATATAACCCTTCGGAAAAATGCTTTTAGGTTAAAAAAATTAGTAATATTTTTTCACTGTCTTACCTCAG
>PVJA010022417.1:0-34330 GCA_004027025.1 Myocastor coypus
AAAAAAAAAAAAAAAAAAAAAAAAAAAGATCAGCCTAGGCCTCATAGGCTGGCCTGAACTACAAAGCAGGAATCTGTCTCAAAAAGAAAAAAGAAGGGGCCCAGCAGGATGGCTCAGTAGTCTAAAGTGCCTGCTTAGGAAAGCTTAGGCAGCTGCAGGGACCAAGGTTCAATCCCCAGCACCACATGCTGTGCCAGCCCTGCCCTGAGGGCAGGCTGAGGCGGCCATAAAAATAAATAAATAAACAAAAGTTCTGAAACAAGAAAAAAATAAAATAAAATTTAAAAAAAAGAAAAAAGATAAACAGCAACGAAAAGCAAAACAAAACAAAAACTCCACATAGATTCGAATCCACTCATTCACTATGTTATTTTAGGCAATTCTAGGGCTCAGTCTGCTCAGCTGTAAATGGGAGCAGTGGTGCTATTTTGCACAGTTGTCTTCAGGACCAAGATAAATAATGTATATGAAGCAGGTACTTCTATTCCTCTGCAGAATGGGGATGAACAGGGATACACTCCAGGCTCTGCCTGAGTACCCAGCCTTCCCACAGACAGGTGCCTTACATTCTGGCCTCCACAAACGAACAGCAAGCTAAGCTTGGCCCCTCACATGGGCACAGCTATTAGCTATTACTCATGAGCGAAGATAATTGGTTTTAAAGTCTCTTTCTTATCATGCCCTTAGCAGCCAGTGGTTATATGCCTATGCAGATAGCAGCAGTGGTGATTAGCAACAGGTTGTCCTCAGCATGGCTTACACTGAAACCCTGTCTGGAATCAGGGCCCAC
Source organism: Myocastor coypus (assembly GCA_004027025.1). Classification (NCBI taxonomy): domain Eukaryota; kingdom Metazoa; phylum Chordata; class Mammalia; order Rodentia; family Myocastoridae; genus Myocastor; species Myocastor coypus. The sequence goes on from PVJA010022417.1 coordinate 791, forward strand.
CTCCGGATACGCAACCTCTTGGTCCGACAGTGTCTGGCAGAATTTCTGGGTGTATTTGTGCTCCTGGTAGGCAAGTTGATGGGTAGGGTGGGGGGAAATGGGCCAACATTTCTGGCTTTTCCTAGTATCCTATTTTCTGTCTCCTGGCATCCTACTTCCTTTACTTCCTTTTTTTTTTTTTTTTGTCTTTTTGAGACCGGGTCTGGCTATGCAGTTCAGGCTGGCCTTTAGCTCACTTTTGTAGCCCAGGCTGGTCTCGAGCTCACACCGATCCTCCTGCCTCAGCCTCCCAAGTGCTAGGATTACAGGTGTGCACCACCACGCCTGGCCTCTACTTCCTTTCAACTCTCAAGGTTTTCTTTTTTCTTCTCCTTTGTTTCTCCTTACCTCTCTCCTGCGTTTTGATTCTTTCCCACCTTCATGTCTCCCATTCTCCTTTCTTCTTCCTCTTTTCCCCTTTCTTGCTCTTTGTTCTGACTTCTTTCCCACTGGCCTCTCAGGACTGCATCTCTCCAGCTCTTTCTGTACCTTTTCTCTCTTATTGCTTTTCCTGGGCTCCCTGTTCATCTCTCCCCTCTTCCCTTCAGCTCCTCACTCAGGGGGCTGCAGCTCAGGCTGTCACCAGTGGAGAAACCAAAGGGAACTTCCTCACCATGTTTCTGGCTGGCTCTTTCTCTGTGACGATAGCCATCTACGTGGCTGGCAACATCTCAGGTGATGAGCGTCAAGTCTGGGCATTAGAGAGGGTAGGATATGCAGAGGAATGTGGGGATTTGGTGATGGCAAAAAACCAGAAACTTGGCTGACTCATGGACATTATCTCCTTGAGCTTGACCAGTGCCCTGGACTGAGATATGCCTTTGGTGTCACCTACCCCTTGCCCTTCCTGTATTTCTCCATTCCCCCTTAGCACACCCTTGGGTCATGCAGGCAAAAATCTATGGCAAGTCACTGAAGTTAAGTACAGGCCTCCTGTGCATCATACCTGAAGCTCAGGGCTCATCTCTGCTCTGGGCCCACCTGCTTGGCCCTTGACAGACTACATCAGCATGCCTGAATAGAGGGAGCCTCAAGACAGTGTATTGTGACAGAAAGAGCTGCCAGACCTAGGTTCAAATCTGGGCTTTGCTGTGCCACTTGCACTCCTGGGGTTTAAATGCATAGAAACCACATAGTGTCATAGAAACTACACCATGTTAAAAAGTTGTGGGAGGGAGCAGCAGTACTACCTGGTGACAGTGTCTGGCAACGATACTAAATGGATGCATGTTTTCTTTCCTGGATCCCCGAAGGAGCCCACCTGAACCCAGCTTTCTCACTGGCCGTGTGCCTTGTTGGGCGCTTTCCCTGGGCCATGTTCCCCATTTACTGCTTGGTGCAGCTGCTGGCTGCTTTCTGTGCCTCAGGAGCCACCTACATTCTTTACTATGGTAATAGGGGACAGAGGTGGGGCACAGCATGTGGGGAAGGGTGCCTGGTGATGGTTCTGGGTGAGGAAACTTAGAAAACCTGGACATTCCTCCCTCAAAGATGCTTTACAGAACTACACAGGTGGGAACCTGACAGTGACTGGCCCCAAGGAGACAGCCTCCATCTTTGCTACCTATCCTGCCCCCTATCTGTCCTTGAACAATGGCTTTCTGGATCAGGTAGGTGTGAGAAGACCTGGGAAGTCCCAGGTTTTGCTGTGTCCCTTGGAACTGAAGTCCCAAGGCAATGGACTATGGGGGCAGGGGAGGGGGGGATGTTCTACCTTGCCCTCCTGATCCCTTGGCTGCCCATGTTGGACAAAGCCACCTGAGAGGAGTGGTCGTGGGAAATGGCTGAATGAGGGAGGCGGATGATACCCTCAGCAGTTGATGGAACTCCCTCTGCCTCTGTCAAACCCAGGTCATAGGCACTGCAATGCTGATTGTGGGGCTCTTAGCTATCCTGGACAGACGCAACAAAGGTGTACCTGCTGGTCTGGAGCCCGTGGTGGTGGGGCTGTTGATCATGGTCATTGGATTCTCCATGGGTGTCAACTGTGGGTTTCCACTCAACCCTGCCCGGGACCTGGGACCACGACTCTTCACCTATGTGGCTGGCTGGGGCCCTGAAGTCTTTAGGTGGGAGATAGCTTCTCCTGGTGTGGGCCACCTTTTACCTCCCTCTGCCAGTGGCTCTTTCCCTGGGTCCCGAGCACTCTCCTGACACAGTTCTCTAGGCTTCTTGGATAGTATTCCTTTTTTTTTTTTTTATAATTTTTTTTGAATTTTTATTTTATTTATTTATTTATTTCTTGTTTCAGAACCTTTGTTTATTCACTCATTTTTATGGCCGGCTCAGCCCGCCCCGAGGGCAGGGCTGGCGCAACATGTGGTGCCGGGGATCAAACTGCGGTCCCTGAAGCCACCCAAGCTTTCCCAAGCAGGCACTTTAGACCACTGAGCCATCCCGCCAGGCCCGGATAGTATTCCACTGAGCCATCCCACCAGGCCCGGATAGTATTCCTTTGACAAGCCCCATGTTCTCCTTTTCTCTCATCTCCCCTTCCAGTTGTCACAGACATATAAGATTTAGAGATGTACTCTTGGGTGTATGTTACTACTTCTTTGGGCATTAACAACTTCATCAGCCAAATGCCTATAATTAGATAATTCCCTAAGGCCAGCCACTGGGCCGGTCACTCCTGGAGACCTTCCCTAAGTGCCACGCACTGAGGTGAAGACACCCTCTTCAGAGTTACCCCACTACTCCACTGCAGAATCTACCTCAGGGAGCTCTGTTATTGCTGCCTCCAAAGCTTGGAAAGAGGAAGGCTAAGCAAGCCATCCCTACCTCTCCTCTCTCCTTTTCCTTCTCTTGCAGCGCTGGGAATGGCTGGTGGTGGGTGCCGGTAGTGGCCCCTCTGGTGGGGGCCACCCTTGGCTCCGCCATCTATCAAGGGTTTGTGGCTCTGCACCACCCTGAGAATCCAGAGCTGCTTCACGACCTGGGCTCCGTTCAGCACAACGCGACAGACTCGGCACAACATGTCTCACCTCCAAAGCTGGAGAGTGAGCTGTGATTTTGGTAGTACCCACCTCCTGCATGGATTCGAGAGCCTCGCCCTGCCTGCTTGCAAGACAGATATTCTTTATACATATGCAGACCTTGTTTACCCCGTAAGCACCCCTTCCTCCTAACAGCAAGAGGAGGTCGTGGGGCTCAGTTCCCGCTCCCCTTTCCCTCACAGACCCTTTTCTCAACTTCAGCGCCTCTAAGATAGTAGTTGCTTACAGTGGCCGCAAGGGGGTGCACGCCCAGAATTCCAGCTCCAGAAGGCTGAAAGGATCGCGGGGAGCGGGTGCAGACTTTCCACAGGGTGGGTGACATGTCGGGGGAACCCCAAAGCTCAGACCCACTGCCCGGCTCCAGTTCCTTACACCTGCTGCAGCAGCGCCTCGCGCCTTACCCTCCAGAGGCGCACCCCGAAACTCTGCCGCCCCCGCGATCGTCGAGGCGGGGAACGTGGTTACCCCGCAGCCCCCCACACACACCGAAGATGCGAAGGGGCGGCATGGTTCCGGAGATCTGGAGAGCCAGGCGAAGTAGCCGTGGCACAGCTCAATACAGTACCTAGCCAATCCCGGGCGATGCTGTCCCAGCAGAGGGCACAGTGGCACAAGAGAGGGGACTCAAAGAAGGCGAAGGGTCCGGGGGCTGACAGCTTCGAGGGGGCAGAGGGGAAACGGAGGCGGAGGCAAGTTCTCGCAGCTCCACTTCTCCGCCTTCCCGCGGATGATGCTGTTTTGGCAGAGGGCAGCACCGTTCTCCCGTCTCCTTTCTTCCAAATTACAATAAAACCTGGGCTACCCTGCCTCGCAGTTGTTTCCAGGCACGCGCCGAAGCAAAGGCTGGTACTGCGCGGCCGAGAGCCCCCTGCCCGGCACAAAGATGGCGGCGCGCGCCTCCGCCCGCACTCCCCTCCTCCTCCTCCCCAAAACCCCCTCCCGCCCCCCGCCCTGCACCGCCGCCGCCGTCACTTCCGCCCCGCCGCGGCGAAACTGACACAAAGTAGCGGGCCGAAGCCCGGGGGAGAGCGGGGCCATAGCTAGGGGGCGGGAACCCGCGGGGAGCCGAGAGAGCGCCCCCCGCCCCAGCCCCCGGCATGGGCCGGACAGGGCGGCCGGGGCGGGCGCCGAGCGCCGAGCGCTGAGGTGAGGCGGGCGCGGGAGGCGCGCGCAGAGATGCGGAGACCCGGCCGGGCAGCGATGGCTCGGGGCAGCTGCTGGCGCGAGGTCTGGGGACCCAGGATGTGCACAGGGAGCACGGAGGGTCGAAGGGGCGCGTGGAGTCGGGGTGGGCGCTGGAGTAACCAGGTTCGAGCCATTGGGGCCCGAAGAAAGGACTTTGGGGCCGATGGGCTTTGTCTTTGGAAGGTGGAGGTCTCTGTGCCAGCAGCTTTGGGAGCTCTAGGGGTTAGAGCTGTACAGAGAGCCCTGGTTTGGTTCTCCCCCCCACCCCCGGAAGCGGGCTCTGCGCTATGGAGATGGCAGGTGACCTGGGGGGCTTATGATTAGGGTTCTTCCTGTCTCCCTGACTTGCCAGCTTTCCCTGAAAGAAAGTCTTGGTTGGAACGGAGCTGGGGCAGACGAGAGGAGGAGCCGTTTTCCTCCATAAGCATTGCCTCCTTCCCAGGGCTGGCTATTTTTATCCCAGATGTGGCTGCAGAGGGGGCTGGGGCAGGGTGACAGGGTAGGGCGACGTGGCTGATGGGCTGGACCGGTTCAGAAAATCCAAGCTGTGTGGAACAGGGAAGGAGCAAGGGTGGGGGTCCCTGTGGCCAGTGCTGCCCTCCTTCTCCCTTTGTATTACTGTCCCCACCTCAGGGGATGGGATCTGGGGCCAATACAGCTTCAGTCTTTTCATTGTCGTAGCTGTAAAACAACTTTCTTGGTTGGGTTCCAGACTCCTGCTTCCCGATGGCTGTCCCGCACCTCCATTAACTCTTGCTTAAGATATGGACTGAGACCCTTGGGTTGGCAGTATTTCTGGATCACTTCCGGGTGTGGAGCTGAAGAGGGAACCTTCGATGCCCACCCTGCATCCTCGCCTTTAGCCACTGTCTTCCCACCCCACCCTGTCATGACTCATACTCTAAGACTGGGTGGAGACCCTGGCTGGGACTCCTGGAGGAGGACTTGGCATGTCTAAAATGTGGATGAAATTTTTCTTGAGCCAGACATCCTTGCCTGCCACATTTGAGGAGAGTCAGAGAGGAAGAGGACTTCTGATTCTCAGTGTTGTTGGATCTGGGATTAGGGAGAGAATCTGCTGCTGAAGAGAGAATTGGTGTGGGTGATGGGCAATGGGCAGAGTCTATAATTATAGAGGCTGGGTAGACAGATGATTAGTATTCCTTGGAGCTGACAGGCTGGTGGGGTGTTCCCAGTAGGCTGGAGGCAGGGGGACCTAGGAGGAAGTGGGAGGCCATCTACACTTTCCTTTGGGCTAGGCTGGGGAATAGGGTCCAGGCTTTGCAATCACTTCCTTCTCTTCCTCTGTCTTGTTCCCCTGTTGTGCTGGGGATTGAGGCCAGTGCCCCACACGTCAGGCAAGCTCTTTACCATTGAGCTACATCTCCACTGCCCCCCCCCCATTTAACTATAAGACAAGGTCTTTGTTGTTGCCCAAGCTGGCCCTGAATTTAGTTATCCTACTATGTCAGCATTCCAGGTAGCTGGGATTATGCCACCACTCCCAACTGAGGGTGTATGCCTTTTTAGGAGCAAGAAAGGAAGTGGGAAGGTGTAAGAATGACTGATGCTTTCTGAGTTTGAGCCAGTTTCACTGGGTAGAGGAGATTTAGGATATAAGAGAGAAAGGGGGCCTCTTTTGACATGATTCAGAAGACCCTTCTGCTAGCCCAGAAGGAAAGCTGGCCCAGATTGAGGGGAAGTGGTTTGGAGACTGTCTGAGTAGGAAGTGAAGGCCAGCCCTCTACTGTGAGCTTCTCTGCAGAGGAGGTGATAATGGAAGCCCCAGGAGTGGGGGTGGGGATGGGGGACTTGTGGGCATTTCTAGAAGGGTGGAGCGTGCTTACTGGTTTCCTGATGCTTTGCCAGGTGTTTCCTGGCTTATTTTCCCTCCACCCCACCCTTTGGGGGAAATGCTGCTTTCTAGTGTAGGCGTCACACGTTGGTACATGGGGCATCCATTGTCCCTGAGATGGACACCTTGAGACCTGTGTCCTCTTGTCAGTATCTGTCTGCATCTCAGAAGTCCTCGCCCTGCAGGCCTTGGTTTCAGTGCACACCTAGCCCCCACATGCTACCTAGAGCAGAGGGCATGGCCCCTTTTCTCTGTTACCCTTCCACAGGAATGTGGAGAAGGATGGTGGAGCTGGCAGAAAGGGCTGGCAGGAGCCTGAGAAGGCAAACTTTAGAAGGTCTGAGGAGGGGAATGAAGGGTGAGCTGCTGGATCCCTGACCACTGGCATCTGTTACATTCCTGCAGGGTCTCCCATGGGATTGCTGGGACTTTGTTGGGTGAGATGGCACTGTGTGCAAAAAAGCGCCCCCCAGGTAAGAAGGACAAGGGGTGGAGACCCCTGGGGCCATTGTGGGTGGGTGTTTTGGCCTTGGGAGCCAAGGGAAGAGGGACAAACTGGTAGAGGTCTAAGAAAGGAATTTTTTTTTTTTTTGACTTTTTAAAGACAGGGTCCTCCTATGTAGTTCAGGCTGGCGTCCATGTAGTTCACAGCCATCCTCCTACCCTGGAAGGATTACAACTGTGCGCTAGTGCACCAGCTGGGGAAGGAGAAATTAAAACCCCTCCCTTCCTGGGGGAAGACTGGGAGAGCTTTTCCATTTGATGCTCCAACTGGATTTCCAGTTGGAAATACAGTGGGATACAGTGAATACTTCTGATTTCTTATCCGGAGGCACCTGCAATTCCTACTCTCTGGCCTGAGGAGGCCTTGAATCTCCTTTCCTCATTTTCCACCCACCCGGTTCTCGGCTCTCTCTTGCGGGGGTGGGGGACCAGCACGGTTGCCCCCGACTACATGCAGTCCTTTCACCGCATTGGCCGAGCAGGTTGGGGAGGCGGGGCTCCGCTGGCTGTCGCCTACGCGGCGCTGGCTGCGCGGCCCCTGCAGTCGGGGCGGGCGGAGCCGGGGCTGCGCTAAGCGTCCGGAGTCACCCGGGTACGCACGCTGGGGCTGCAGGGACCTGGGGGTTGCGGAGCCGCTGACTTCTCAGCGGTCCAGGCGGGCGAGTGCCGCAGCCCAAGGATGGCCTGGGCGGAGGGTCCCGTGCGCCCTGGATGGCTGGGACTCCCCTCTGAGTGGCCGCAGCTCCTGCGCTTCCCCTGGGGGCCACCCCGTAGGCGGTAGACACTGCTGAAGCCGAGCATAGACAGTGTGCCCTGCCCCACTCACACCCGGACCATGACGGTCCCCAAGGAGATGCCTGAGAAGTGGGCCCGGGCCGGGGCACCTCCTTCCTGGAGCCGAAAGAAGCCCTCTTGGGGGACAGGTAACAAGAGGCAGCTCTTCCACACCCCTAATTCCCCATCCATTCTCCACATTCCCCTTTCCCCAGCCTCCAGCCTTCCCTGGTTTGCTGTCTAGACCCAGAGATCCTGGCTTGGAAGGGTCAGACCCCTGCCTTCTTTCTTTGCGTGGCCCGTGGTGATTGTGCAGGGTCTTCTCCTTGGGAGAAGTTTCCGGGAGTAGCGTGGTTCTGATGGGATGCTGTGGCCTGGGAGTTGCTGCATTGTGATCTGTGCCTGGCCAGGGGAGAAGGGTCTGAATGCTGCCTTTGGCTCTTTGGCAGATTTAAGATAATAGGTTTGCTGCCCAACTGAGTTCCTCCTTTTGATAGCACAAGGTCACAGTGACCCCAGGATGTGCGATGGGCACCCCTTTATAGGACATCCCCTGGCCCCTGTTGTGGGACCTAAACTTGGTGCCTGCAGTCTGGGACCTGTGGAGGTTTGGATAGATGTAGTCCAGGGACAGGTGAGTCACTTAAGGGAAATTATGTAGATGGCACTAGAAAAGGTCACAGAGAGTGGCTGTTTCAGTTATATCTCCTTCTTCTCGTACATCAGTCTCAGTCTGTGTGACCCATATCCGTGAGCCTCCACCTTCCCTATTTGAAGATGAGCTGTAAAATAGGTGATGTCATTGTTGGCCAGTCAGAAGCTGCAGCTGGTGACATGTGACAAGCAGAGGCTCCTGTGGGGGAACTGCACATGGGACTGAGATGCTGCCGCAGAGCAGCTCCAGGGAACAGTGACCCTTAATCTCAACACCCACCCCACTCCTCCCAGGTGTCAGGAGGTACCCAAGAGGAACATGCTTTAGAGCTGTGTCTTGCTTATGGCAATGGCTGTGTTAATTGTAACAGCGCAAGGGCCTGAGGATTCCCATGACCATTCGTGGCTAAGGCTCCTCCAGAGTGGGTCCAGTGGAGGATCTTGACTCTTTGGAAGGAAAAGAAAATAGGTTTTCTTGTGAATCATCAGAGCCTGGCTATTGGTGAGAGAGAGACTGGAGAGGGGAACTGAAAGGGACTTCAGTGGAGGTAACTCTGTAGAACCATATTCTGTGAACAGAACCAGGGGCTCTCTGGCTCCTCCCTCCACAAAGTAGGATGGGTTGGATGAGGTGTGGGTCCTCCTTCTGCTCTTCCTAACTGCAGCGTGGTTCTGTTGTAGAAGAAGAGAGGAGGGCGCGGGCTAATGACCGAGAATACAATGAGAAATTTCAGTATGCGGTAAGTGACGTCAGACCACCTGTTCCAGAGTGAGAGGGGGAAGTGCAAGAACATCCTGGGCTGGGACTGAAGGCTGACAAGGGAAGTGGTGAGGGGAGATGAGGGCAGTCTTCTTGGCTACTCCATCTGCTACAGTATGGAATTTTTTAGACCTTTATTGGTCAGGAAAACAGGTTACCTCGACACAGGGAGTGATTCTCTCTTCCCCACTCCCATGGCTGGTGTTTGGGGCAGAGGTTTGGGAAAGTGTAAAGATAGAGGGGCTATCAGGTTGGGGGTGGGGGCTTCCTCTTTATCTTTTCTCCTTCTGCCATAGAGTAACTGCATCAAGACCTCCAAGTACAATATTCTCACCTTCCTGCCTGTCAATCTGTTTGAGCAGTTCCAGGAAGTTGCCAACACCTACTTCCTGTTCCTTCTTATTCTGCAGGTAAGTGGCCTATCATATCTACTGTGACTTCACAAAGTGAAATGAAGCCAATGAAGAGGAGGGTTTAGGACAGGAAGGCACTAGATGGGCCCCAACAGAAGCATACATCTTTTTCCTCTTTGCAGTTGATCCCACAGATCTCTTCCCTGTCCTGGTTCACCACCATTGTGCCTTTGGTTCTGGTCCTCACTATCACTGCTGTTAAAGATGCCACTGATGACTATGTGAGTTGTTTGCATTCTTTTACTTTTTCCAATGTCCCCTTTCCTTCCACCCACAACATAAACCTTGGTGACCTTCCTATCCCTTATCTGGCCAAGCTAGATCCATGATAACTTGGCTGAAGAGGTATAGGGAAGTTAGGAAGAGTTGGTCTGTGAACAGATGTGCATGAGACATTCCCTATCGTGCTCTGAGTTTACCAATGGTCCAGCTCCCTTGGAGCAGGAAGTTGATTGGCCTTTACCTTTCTTGTTTCTCTTTTTAGTTCCGCCACAAGAGTGATAACCAGGTGAATAACCGTCAGTCTCAGGTGCTGATCAATGGAATGTGAGTGCCTACTGAAGATGACAGTCCTGTGGAGAAAAGGGGTCCCCTGGGAATGTCTTTAGCTACTGACAGCCTCTTTATTGTCTGTTTGTTGCTGCAGCCTCCAGCAAGAGCAGTGGATGAATGTCTGTGTTGGTGACATTATTAAGCTTGAAAATAACCAGTTTGTGGCGGTAAGGGCCAATGTACCCAACCTGGGTCCTCTGGAGGGCTGTTTTTCCTCTAGACAGAGATGTTTTTTTTTTTTTTTTGAAAGAATTTTATGTGTTTATTTTTATTTTTTTCTTGTTTCAGAACTCTTGTTTGTTTGTTTGTTTATTTTTATGGCCTGCTCAGCCTGCCCTCAGGGCAGGGCTGGCGCAGCATGTGGTGCCAGGGATCAAACCCTGGTCCCTGCAGCCGCCTAAGCTTTCCTAAGCAGGCGCTTTAGACCACTGAGCCATCCTGCTGGGCCCAAGACAGAGATGTTTTTTAAATACCATAAAAGAAGACTTTGTTGAGTGGAAGGTTTCTCTGCATCCTTTTAAGATGCTTTCCTGAGATTAGCCATTGCCTGCAATAAGAAATTGAGGCATGTTCAGTGGGAGAGCCCTCACCAGAGCCCACCGAGGGTGGGCTTAGGGCATTCAGACTCTCATTAGGTTTTCTCCGTAGGCGGATCTCCTGCTCCTTTCCAGCAGTGAGCCCCATGGGCTGTGTTACATAGAGACAGCAGAGCTTGATGGGTAAGTGGCACCTTCAGTGTCAGACCTCTCCTTATGCCAACCTAGGAGCAAAATGATGGTGTTTGAAAGAAGTTCTCAGATCTGAGCTCTGTAGCTTTTGCTAAAAATTGAGGATCTGAAAGGGTTTGGCTGTGTAGCAGTCTTTGCTAGGCTGAGTGGTGTCACCCAGTAATCAGGTCCCCTAGGTTCCCTAAAAAGATGGGGAAAACTCAGGGGTCCTGTCCTTCCAGAGAGACCAACATGAAAGTGCGCCAGGCGATTCCTGTCACCTCAGAGCTAGGAGACATCAGCAAGCTTGCCAAGTTTGATGGTGAGTAATCCTGCAGGTGCTGCCTTCAGGTAGAGGAGGTGGCTCAGGCTTTGTACATTTTCCTGTTGGCTTCATAGTGCTGTGGGTATATAGCTTCCTGGACTATGTTGTAGAGGGAAACCAGGTGGGCCATTTGCTTTTGAGCTGATGATCATTTTGGAGGCGGTTTGGGGGGATCCCACTTGCTGTGCATGTTGAGAGAAATTCAGCTTTTCATTTTGTTTATTGCCTCAGAATAACAATGTATGCTCCTTATCAGAGGACAGACTCTGGAGTGTGTAAGGAAAGTGAATACGGCAGTCTCCTGCCATCCAGTTCTGCCCTTCTCAGGTAGTTAGTTAGGTCTACCAACAACACAGTTGCATTCTTCCACACTTGTTTTTCAGTACTGAGAATTGAACCCAGGGTCTTTGGAACTGAGCTACATCCCCAGGCTTTTGTTGTTGTTGTTGTTTTGTTTTCAAATCAGATTTTCTTGGTATGTTTTTGTAACAATCACATTCATCATAGAGAGTTTGTGCCTGTACGTAATATAACTTGCTTGATTCTTTTTTCCCCATTACTCTCCCCTCCAGTCCCTCTTCCTTTTTCCATTTACAAAAGCTTTTTTTTCCATTCCTGCTCCTTCTTTTTTCTTTCTTTTTTTGGGGGGGGGGGGCTGTGTCTGGGGTTCACACTCATGACCTTGCACTTGCCAGGCAGGCACTTGTGCCACGGAGCTATCTCCCTATCCCCTCCTTCCTGGTCCTTTTGTAAAACCAGACTTTATTGATACATTTTACATATATATAATCTCATTCATCAGAGGCTTTGTACCTACACATGCTAGAACTTACTTGATTTTTTTGTTTTTTCTCATTTCCCTATCCTCCCTTCAGCACCTCCTCCCCTCTCCAGTCCTTACTAGATTTAATTTTAAAAATGTTTATTGAAACAAGGTCTTGCTGAGTCACTGAATTGCCCTGGCTAGGTTTGAACTTGTGGTCCTTCTGCCTCAGCCTTTCAAGAATGCTGCAATTATAGTTGTACATTACCATGCTCACCTCATCTAAATTTTTTTTATCCCCCAGGGCTCAGCTCACCCTGGGGACAGGGCTGGCTTAGTATGTGGTGCTGAGGATTGAACTTCAGCCCCTGGGCTTGCCTAAGCTTGCCTAAGCAGGCATTTTTGACCACTGAGCTATCTCACTGGCCCTCATCTATACTTTTTACATATTTTTATAGAAACATATGTAAATATAATTAAATGTAATTTTCCTATGCTAAAGTCTGCAACCTACCCTTTTAAAAACCCGTCAAGTGTAGTCGGGCGTGGTGGCACATGCCTGTAATCCCAGCACTTGGGAGGCTGAGGCAAGAGGATCGGTGCGAGTTCGAGACCAGCCTGGGCTACCAAAGTGAGCTCAAGGCCAGCCTGAACTGCATAGTGAGACCCTGTCTCAAAAAAAAAAAAAAAAAAAACTCAAGAAACAAAACCTGTCAGGTGCATTATAAGTATCTCATCACATCAGTACGTAAAGAATTTACCTTTAGCAGTTGCTTAATATTTCTGAGAGTTGATATATCAGTTTATTCAACCACTTCCTGAATATTCAGTGGTTTGCAGCCTTGCTGTTCCAGTAATGCTTTAATAAAATTTCTGTTCCCTATGCTGTTCTAAGAGTCCCAAAATTAGGTGTATCTTTTTTTCCCAAAGATAAGATCTTGCTTTGTATTTCAGGCTGGCCTCGAACTCACTATGTAGTCCAGGCTGGTCTTGAACTAATGGCAACCCTCTTGTTTCAGTCTCCTCAGTGCTGGGATTATAGGTATGTGTCACCATGCCTGGATTTTGTTTTGTTTTGTTTTGAGACAATGTCTCACTGTGTAACCTAGGCTGGCTTTGGACTCAGGGCAGTCTTCCTGCCTCAGCCTCCCAAGTGCTGGAATTACAAGCATGCACCACCATACCTGGCATTTTTTGGGGTGTATGTGCTCTTAATATAAATTCACATTGCCAACACCAGTGTCTGCATTCTTAACACCTTCTACCTCAGCTGCTTTTTCTGTTTTACTGTTTTGTGGTCAGGAGGTAGCCTGAGTTGAGCAGTAGCACTCCTCTCCTCCATTCAGGTGAAGTGATCTGCGAACCCCCAAATAACAAGCTGGACAAATTCAGTGGAACCCTCTACTGGAAGGAAAACAAGTTTCCTCTGAGCAACCAGAACATGCTGCTGCGGGGCTGTGTGCTTCGAAACACCGAGTGGTGCTTCGGGCTAGTCATCTTTGCGGGTGAGCCTCCCGGCATGCAGGGAAAGAGGAGTATAAGTTGGTGACTTGGGCCTGCCTCGGGAGTGTGGGTGCAGCTGTGTAGGCAGGCCGGTAGGATGTGCAAGGTGGGTGTCTCTGGCCCTGAATACAAACTTCTCATCCACCCATGACTTGATTACTCCTGAGGTCCTGCAGCCTGGAATCAGTGCACAAGGCTAGAGGCAGGCTTGTGATTCAGCTTCACGTGTTTGTCTAGGTCCTGACACTAAGCTGATGCAGAACAGCGGCAGGACAAAGTTCAAGAGAACAAGTATTGATCGGCTAATGAATACACTGGTGCTCTGGGTGAGCTTCCCCTGTCTCCCCACCTCAGCCCTTCTGGGTCTCTTTGGCTGGTTCCCTTTCTTCCAATTGCTTTACCCTGGTTAACAGACCTTTGGTTTGGCTGTAAAACCACTGGTAGGTCAGCTACTCAAAGGCAGTGTTTATTTCAGTCTCCTTTAGACTGGAAAGATGTTATTTTAAAGAACTTTAGGAACGTGCATAAATCAACAACTTAAAGCTGAAACAAGTCATCCCTTCTCTGCCTCCCCGTTGTGATGATGTCCCAGTATAGCATGTGACCTGCTGTTTGCTCCTGCCAGGGACAAGGAGGCCTTCATGGGATGGAGAGGCAATTAAGAAAAAAATTTCCATTTCGAAGCTAGGTAGTAGGGTCCTTTCCCCCAACTTCTAGGCATGGAGGACCTCAGAGGAAAAGTTTCTTTTTTCGTTTTTGGCAATTCCTGAATCCTTCTCTTGTTAAGCTAGAAATCTGAGCTCCTGGTTGGGCTCTCTTGGCCATCTTGCTCCTCCTGCCCACCACCAGCCCCTTGTGAAGGGCTGGACCTGGCCTCGTTTTCACACAGCTTCTACCTGGGCTGGAAAGATCACAGAAACCCAGCCTGCCTTCCCAAATTGCATATTCTGTTGTTTTAAAAATATTTTAATGTATATGCTAATTCCATTTATTCTATTAGTATATTTTAGTTTGTTGAAAAGAAAGTGTGTTATCAGGGTTCTTTTTGCTGAATCTTTTTGGTTTATGTCTGTACAATTTTGGTTTTTTTTTTTTTTAAGAATTTTTTTATTTTACTTTTTCTTGTTTCAGAGCTTTTGTTTGTTTGTTTATTTATTTATTTTTATGGCCAGCTCAGCCTGCCCTCAGGGCAGGGCTGGTGCAGCATGTGGTGCCGGGGATCGAGCTGTGGTCCCTGCAGCTGCCCAAGCTTCCCTAAGCAGGTGCTTTAGATCACTGAGCCATCCTGCTGGGGCCCCCGTCTTTACAATTTTGAAGATAGTGATACTCAATGTAAAAAGTTTTTGTTATTCTATTACTTGGTTACAAAAGTGTTTTGTTCTGATAAAAAAACCCAAGGCCCAAACTGAGAGGATGGTTATGTCTGTCGGGCAAAGGCTTGCCCTGCCCCTGGTGGTCTTTGAGCACTAGGATGGCTCCTATTTCAAAGCCTCAATAGTGCAGGCAGCTTTGCAACAAGATGTAGAAAACCATACAGCGGTCTTGATTATTTTCTTTTCTTTTTTTTTTTTTTTTGTCTTTTTGAGACAGGGTCTCAGTATGCAGTTGAGGCTGGCCTTGAGCTCACTTTTGTAGCCCAGGCTGGTCTCGAACTCGCACCGATCCTCCTGCCTCAGCCTCCCAAGTGCTGGGATTACAGGCGTGTGCCACCACGCCCGGCTATTTTCTTTTCATTACTAAAACTTTAAGACTTTTTTAGTAAGGAGGGGAAGGGGGCTGAAGGGAGGGTAGGGAAATGGGGGAAGGGACCTAGTCATGTACAGGTACAGGTTTCCTATGACGAATGTGATCAATATGTGTACCTGAAAGGTACCAATAAAAATCTTCTTTGGAATAAGATCCTTCTTTAGAGTTGAGTCGTAGCATATGCTGGTATCCTCGGCAGTATGGAGGCTGAGGCAGGACGGTAGCAAGGTTAAATCCAGCCTGGGTGAATGCCCTCTCAACTTAACAAGATATTGTTTCAATTAAAAAAAAAAAAAAAAAAAGGGCTGGGAACTTACTACATATGAATGGCCTCAGTTTAGTTTCCAGTACTAGAAAGAAAAAAAACAAAAACAAAAACAAAAAAAACAGCTGTTCATAAAGGTAGTTTGTTTCCCTGGTATTAAAAAGTGGCACTGTGTACAAAATGAAAACATTAGAATGATGGGGGATTTTTGCTAGCCATGAAAACAGCGCAGCTACACAAGTGTTGGTGGTGCGTGGAAAGCTCGCCCCTACTCTTACCACTAAGGACTCCTGAGGGTGCCAGCTTAGGAGTGGCTGTGCTGTTTCGGCTTCCCCACCATACGGATGAGAGTGTCCCAAGAGCAGGCCGAGTGACAACACACGGCTGAGAAGGCCTCATCATAAGGTCTCCTCGCTGGTTCTAAGTTCTTCCTAGTAGAGCATGCCACCACTTTAAAGATGCATGAGCGTTGCAGGGCTCAGGCATGAACAGTGACTGTTGTTGGGGATGCGCCTGCTGTGGAGAGCTTTCTGAGTCTTTACCCTCAGCTCTTTATTTCTCCCTAGATTTTTGGATTCCTGGTCTGCATGGGGGTGATCCTTGCCATTGGCAACGCCATCTGGGAGCACGAGGTTGGGACACGCTTCCAGGTCTACCTGCCCTGGGACGCGGCCGTGGACAGTGCCTTTTTCTCTGGCTTCCTTTCCTTCTGGTCCTACATCATCATCCTCAACACCGTCGTGCCCATCTCCCTGTATGTCAGGTGCGTGGTTTTTCTGAGCTGGGGTCTCCTGTAAGGTGCTCCTTGGCAAACTTCTGTGAAGGTGAAACCCTTGAGAAAAAATATGGAGCCCTTTTCTTCACGTACTGTGAACTTTTTTTTTGTTCCCTCTTTTATGTGCATAGCAAAATTTTACATGTTTCCCGGCACTCGGGACCATATCTGAAAAACCACCATATTGATTTATGTAGCACACGCTTGTTGCACGCCTCCCCTGTGTTGAGAATTGCAGAGGTGCATGGCATACACAAAGATGAACCAGAAATGGATTTCTTCCCACTAGGTCTGGTAGGACAAGAAAAATCTCGGCATACTGTAGAACAAAATAGGAAGAAGGTAGAAGTTAGCCTACGTGGACAGTTTGGTATAAAGCAAGGATGTGTCAGATAGCTTCTTCCTGCAGAAGTGGCACTGAGATATGAAGTGGGAAGCACCAAGGGGGCAGAAAGCTCCTCCCTCCCCAGGCAGGTCGTGGGGGAGGACACCTCAGAGGAGTTGCACTGGGGGTAAAGACAGAGCTGGAAGAGAGGAAGAGAAGTCTAGAAACAAAGGCCAGGGGACCAGAGCAGGCAGTGCCTTGGAGAACAGCTAGGCAGCGGTTTGGTTTGTTTTAAATCTGGCCACCAGGTATGGTGGCACATGCCTGTCATCCCAGCACCTGGGGTGCTGAGGCAGGAGGATCACGCAAAGTTGAAGGCCAGCCTAAGCTCCATAGTGAGTTCAAGGACAGAAGGACAGTCTGGACTCTATAGCAAGACCCAGTTTCAAAAAGAAAAAAAAAAGAGGGCCGGTGGGATAGCTCAGGGGGCTAAAGCACCTGCTTAAGCAAGTGCAGAGACCCTGGTTTTCCCAATGCCAGCCCCGCCCCCAAGATGGGCTGAGCTGGCCACAGAGTCGGGGCATGGTGGTGTATGCTTGTAATCCCAGTGCTGGGGAGGCTGAAAGCAGGAAGATCATGATGAGTCTGAGCTGCATAGCGAGACCCTGTACCAACCAAATACAGTAAAATAAATAAATAACCAAATAAACGAATAGAATCTGAAGGGTGTTCTAGGAATTGGTTGACAGTGGTGTGTAGCATGGGCAGGGCGGTGGGGACATCCAGGAAGTCTAAGATAAAGCAGACCTCGATAGCGCAGGCCCTGTGAGAGTAGAGAGAGGAGGGGCATAGTGGAGGAAGGGAGAATCCAGAGGATTCTCCCTTGCTTTCCTCCTTGTGCCTCATACCTGAGTTAAGGAGGCCTGTGACTTTTTTAAGGAGCTGCTTTATAGAGCTGCTCAGTACACTTCCTGTCTTCCACCTATAGTTGGAAGAGGTCCCCAAGTGGCCCTCAGTTGTCTTTTGTCTGTGGGCTGTAGACCCCAGTGCTCATGATGAGTGGAAGGCAAAATGCTTCTGTAGTGAGAGAGCACAGTTGTACTTTGCCAGAACATGTAGAGGAGGGCAGTCCTGCGCTGTTCACTAGCCCTGTGACCCTAAGCACATCTACCATTACTTGGTGCCGCCTGTGACTTCTGCTTTCTTATACAAAGTGGGAGCTGTGAGACCTTTTTTTTTTTTTTTTCTCTTTTGGTCTTTTTGAGACAGGGTCTCACTATGCAGTTCAGGCTGGCTTTGAACTCACTTTTGTAGCCCAGGCTGGTCTCGAACTCACACTGATCGTCCTGTCTCAGCCTCCCAAGTGCTGGGATTACAGGGCTGCACCACCACGCCCAGCTCTATTTTTTTTTTTAGAATTTTTTTTAAATTAAAAAAATTGCCTGGCGTGGTGGTGCACGCCTGTAATCCCAGCACTCGGGAGGCTGAGGCAGGAGGATTGATGCAAGTTCGAGACCAGCCGCGGCTACAAAAGTGAGCTCAAGGCCAGCCTGAACTGCATAGTGAGACCCTGTCTCAAAAAGACAAAAATAAATAAATAAATAAATAAATAAATAATAAAAAAAATTTGTTTTTCTTGTTTCAGAACTTTTGTTTGTTTATTTTTATGGCTGGCTCAGGCTGCCCTGAGGGCAGGTCTGGCACAGCATGTGGTGGTGGGGATGAACCTCAGTCCCTGCAGCCGCCATCCTGCCGGGCCCCAGTGAGACCTATTTTACCCTCTTCTGAGGGGTGTCTTGATGGAAGATGGTAGTATTTCTGTCATCATTGCAAGACCGGTTTTATATTACTATTTAAATATTTCTTACTTACAATCTAATGTTCTTCCATCTTTGGACTTTCACCATCCTGTTCTGTATCTCAGTTGACTCAGGGCTATTGGTCTCTGCCTGAGGAAGTTTACTAAGTCTCATCAGGTGCTGGGGTATGTGGGGCTGGACGGGATGCCAGGAAGCTTGGTCAGCTGCAGGAGGAAAGGGCGGCGATGACATTTCTGGCTTTCTTTTTCTGCTTGGTAATAGAACCTGATAGGCACTTCCATTGGGTTAAACTCTGTTTTAGACAGGGCCATTGCTTGGTCACATGAAATCTGAACACAGGACCCTTTCTGCAAACCCTCACGTCCTAGCCCTAAGGTGGTGATTAGGAAAAAGGAGGATGGGAACTGTTGACAGTACTCTGCCATTGGCACTTGGGATTGGCCCCATATTCTTAAAGTTTCCCCCCGCACCGCATGCAGGGCGGTGAGGGTGAGCTGCTACAGAGCCACCTTAGTGTCCTCCCCCCAGCATAGCCCCAAGGTGGCACCTGTGTTGCCACAGCACGTACAGACCCTCATTATGTCTCTCTCTTTTTCTCCCTCCCTTCCCCCTTGCACTTTCTCTTGTTTTTCTCTGCATGGTTTCTGTATTATTAGTCCTGAGGTAAGAACCGGTTGAGCGCCTTGTCCACAGTTCCTTTTCCTCCTCTACCTGTGCTGTCCGTCTCGCCTGCCCAGGCCCTGTGCACCTTGTGTCTGGAGAGGTCTGGAGGGTCGGGTCAGGGAGATCCTTAGCCAGCTGCACATGGGTCCTGCACCCAGATGTCCTTCCCTCCCAGGCTCCTGTGCCCAGATGTCTTCTCCTTGTTCTCCCTAGACGGAGGGCCTGCAGCCACAGCTCATGTGGGTGGGGTGCCTCCTCCCCTTCCTGCCCCAGCCTCACCTCCTGTCCCTTGTGCAGTGTGGAGGTCATCCGTCTGGGCCACAGCTACTTCATCAACTGGGACAAGAAGATGTTCTGCATGAAAAAGCGCACACCCGCAGAGGCCCGCACCACCACCTTGAACGAGGAGCTGGGCCAGGTGGAGTACATCTTCTCTGACAAGACGGGTACCCTCACCCAGAACATCATGGTCTTCAACAAGTGCTCCATCAATGGTCACAGCTACGGTAGGGCCGCGCTACCCAGGACTGAGGCTTGTACAGTTGTCTTGATGTTGGGCTTTCTTTTCTCCCACTTGGGTCTGAGGGGCTGGGACAGGGTCTGTTCTGTTCTCATGCCAGGCCACAGAGACTGAGAGTTTTGCCCTTGTTCTCCCCTGAAGCCCTCACCCTGGGCAGCTCCAGGCACCAGGGAGCTTCCTACCTGTTTGAAGTGAAACCCCAGACCCAGGCCTCTGGGCATCCTGGCCAGGTTGGACCTTGGCTGCCCTGGTGGTGTATTAGACTCTCCCCGTGTTGCTGCCTGGGGACCCTGTGAGTCTCTGGAATGTGACTTTGGTCTCACCAGTTGCAGTGGCCTGTGGCTGAGCTGCTGGGATGGCTTGGCCGGCTGTGTGGGGCTGATGTTCATGCAGGTGTGAGCCCTGCTTTCTGTACTAACTTGGACTCCCAGACAGTGTGTGAGGCTTTGTCTGCTGTGTGGGCCTGGAATGTGCTGGGCCTGGAGGAGCCTGGGAAGCCCAGGGGTGGAGTTGAAGAATTGGGTCTGCTCCAAGGGATGAGCTTCTGGGAGGTCATGGGGATAGGGTGGGGAGTAGTCGGCACCATGGCTACTGTGGTCTGGATCCTGGGTTCTGGGGTCCAGTGTGCCTGTTGCCTCTTGTCCCCTGAGTTGGCAGTGTGAATATGGACAGCATTTGCTTGATGATTAGGACCAAGGGTTCTAAGGGCCTCCTGGGTTCTGTATTGGAGGCTTTCCCCATGGTCTAGAGAGCTCCAGCTCTGACATTGTCTCTCCTTTGTCCTGGCTGTGTGCAGGTGATGTGTTCGATGTCCTGGGACACAAAGCTGAGTTGGGAGAGGTAAGATTCAGTCTCTATACTTGTTCTGTGCTCTGAGCCTGGCATGGTGCTGCTTGCCTGGGATCCCAGCACACAGGAAGCTGAGGCAGGAAGATCGCTGCACTTGTGAGGTCAGGCTGAACTACTGTAGTGAGACCTGGTCTCAAAAACCAAAAGAACAAAAATATCGTATGCTTTTGTTAAGCACCTGACCAGTGCCAGTTGACCTAGGTGGGAGCAGAGTGGGCACGGTGTGCTGTCTGGGCAGAAAGCGGAAGCTCCCTGGAGCAATGCGTGCTGCAGAAAACAGGTGGCCAGGCGAGCAGGAGTCAGGGTCTGCTCAGGATCTTGGCTGTCTTGCTGGGCAGTGCAAGGCAGGGGCGGTGGCTCCCTTCATGGGACGCAGCCGGACAGCCCAGCCTTTCCTGAGAGCCATCTCACACGTTCCAGAGGCCTGAACCTGTTGACTTCTCCTTCAATCCTCTGGCCGACGAGAGGTTCTTGTTTTGGGACCCCAGTCTCTTGGAGGCTGTCAAGATGGGGGACCCACACACGCATGAGTTCTTCCGCCTCCTTTCTCTGTGTCACACCGTCATGTCGGAAGAAAAGAACGAAGGTGAGCCCGAGGTAGTGTGGCTTGCTCTAAGCCTGGTTTGTCCTCTTGGTGCTGCTTGGTGGGGGTGCTGGACTGGGGTTCCTGGGCCAAGGTATGGCCTAGCACATGGCCACTTCCGCTATGTGCCTTCTTCCTCTCTGCCCAGGAGAGCTGTACTACAAAGCCCAGTCCCCGGATGAGGGTGCCCTGGTCACTGCAGCCAGGAACTTTGGTTTCGTGTTCCGCGCTCGTACCCCCAAGACGATCACTGTCCACGAGATGGGCATAGCCATCACCTACCAGCTGCTAGCCATCTTGGACTTCAACAACATCCGCAAGCGTATGTCAGTCATAGGTGAGCTCAGGATGGGGACACTAGGGGATCCAGGGTAGCATGCAGGCCTGGGATAGGTGAGGCAGCCTGGTGTAGCTAGGCGGGGTCTTCACCACCATTTCCTCCTCCTGCCCCTTTCATAGTGCGGAACCCAGAGGGGAAGATCCGACTGTACTGCAAAGGAGCCGACACTATCCTGCTTGACAGACTCCACCACTCCACCCATGAGCTGCTCAGTGCCACTACAGACCACCTGAATGTAGGTGTGAGGAAGCAGGCTGGCTGGGGCTGCTGCCCTTCGGGTTGGTGCCCTGGGAGGGGCAAAACTGACTTTATTTATTTTTGAGTTTATTGATACATTTTAGGTATGATAGTGATCACACAGCTTATAGGGCATTTGTATCTGTACATGATATAACCATGACTTGCTTTTTTTTGTGTTTTTCATCTTGTCTTATTAAATATACTTAAGATACTAAGCATGATACTATAATGTTTACATGCATACTAAAGTGGCTACTAGCCAGGTGTGGTAGCGCACGCCTGTAATCCCAGCACTTAGGAGCCTGAGGCAGGAGGATCCGTGCAAGTTCAAGACCAGCCTGGGATACAAAAGTGAGCTCAAGGCCAGCCTGAACTGCATAGCAAGACCCTGTCTTAAAAAGACAAAAAAAAAAAAAAAAAATGTTCCTAAAGTGACTACTGTAGGCAAGTGAATGAACACATCCTTTCTCACAGCCACCTTTTGTGCATGTGTCACTGGGGCCTAATTGTAGGGCCTCTCCACTGAGCTACATGCCAGTCCTTTTTAAATTTTGAGACAAGGTTTTCTTAAGACATTTAGTTACCCAGGCTGGGATCAAACTTATAATTCTGCCTCGGCCTCCCACAGTGCTAGGATTGCTGGCGTGTAGCCCCACAAGCAACCTACTTTAGTGTTTGTGTATGTGTTTAGAATACCTAGAAAATTTCATGCCATGCATTATTAGCTCCCTAGACATACTGGGGTGTGACTTTCCAAACTCTGCCTCCAGGAGTATGCAGGGGAAGGGCTGAGGACCCTGGTCCTGGCCTATAAGGATCTGGATGAAGAGTATTATGAAGAATGGGCTGAGAGACGACTACAGGCCAGCCTGGCCCAGGACAGCCCGGAAGAGAGGCTGGCCAGCATCTATGAGGAGGTGGAGAATGACATGATGGTAAGAGCTCAGGTCAGGCTGCAGGGGGCCAGAAAGGCTTGTGCCTGCTGCTTCTATGCTGGGAAAATGCCTTTGTGGAATTTTTAGCTGCTGGGTGCGACAGCCATTGAGGACAAGCTTCAGCAGGGCGTTCCAGAGACCATCGCCCTCCTCACCCTGGCCAACATCAAGATCTGGGTGCTAACTGGAGACAAGCAAGGTGAGCAGCCGGCAGGGCACAGGGCACTGCGCCATAGAGTGGTCCTGCTGGCCCTTGCATGGAGCCATAGCCACCAGGCAGGGGAGCACACTGACCTTGCTGGACGCCTGCCCTAGCCCCTGCCTTCTGTCCTGGTAGAGACTGCTGTGAACATTGGCTACTCCTGCAAGATGCTGACAGACGACATGACTGAGGTGTTCATAGTCACTGGCCACACGGTCCTGGAGGTGCGAGAGGAACTCAGGTAAACCGAGCCTGAGGCAGGCAGGTGCCCTGTGACATGCCTGGGGCTGGGAAGGCTTGATCCTGATTCCCAGTGCTGGCCTAGAAGACAGCGCCATCTTACTTTGCCTTCACAGGAAAGCCCGGGAAAAGATGATGGACTCCTCCTGTGCTGTGGGCAACGGCTTCTCCTACCAGGAGAAACTGTCCTCTTCCAAGTTGGCTTCTGTCCTGGAGGCTGTTGCTGGAGAATATGCCCTCGTCATCAACGGCCATAGCCTGGTAAGTGAGTCATGCTTATCCTGGTGACACAAGAGCCCCTCTCTCAGTAGGACTTTACGTCTTACCTTGTTCTCATTCCACTTTGCTACAGAGGAGGCTGTGCTTGGGGGGGGGGGCAGTGGGGGGGGCTAAGGCTCCAGGCTCCTGTGGGGACAACTGTGCCTCTTAGTCCTCTTTGTGTTCCAGGCCCATGCACTAGAGGCAGACATGGAGCTGGAGTTTCTGGAAACAGCCTGTGCCTGCAAAGCTGTCATCTGCTGTCGGGTGACACCCTTGCAGAAGGCACAGGTGGTGGAGCTGGTGAAGAAGTATAAGAAGGCAGTGACACTTGCCATTGGGGATGGAGCCAATGATGTCAGCATGATCAAAAGTGAGTGTGGCCTGTGTAGGCGTGTGGGTGGGTAGATAGGCGTAGGTGCCCGAGTCGCGCGCCCCCCCCTTGGGCTGTGGAAGGGTGGTGGGAGGGGCCATCACTTGGAGGATCTGCAGTGTGTGGGGTTGTCTTCACCGTCCTGTCATCTCTTGTCTAGCGGCTCACATTGGTGTGGGCATCAGCGGGCAGGAAGGGATCCAGGCTGTCCTGGCCTCCGATTACTCCTTCTCCCAGTTCAAGTTCCTGCAGCGCCTCCTGCTGGTACATGGGCGCTGGTCCTACCTGCGCATGTGCAAGTTCCTCTGCTATTTCTTCTATAAGAACTTTGCCTTCACCATGGTCCACTTCTGGTTTGGCTTCTTCTGCGGCTTCTCGGCCCAGGTAGTGAGTGGTCTCGTCTTTGTGATGTGTTGTATATTTATTCCCTAAGGGCAGAGATTGTGTCTGTTCTCCTTGTTGCCCAATCCTGTTGTCTGGTACTTGCATTAAAAGAAATGTTTGTTGAAATGAGCTGAGAGAAGGCTTGAGAAAAATCTCATAGAGCTCCCTGGGTGTCACATTCACTGTCTTCCCATAATCGATTTACAGGCAAGGAAGGCTATTCACTTCTACCTCATTCTCTTCCAGACTGTGTATGACCAGTATTTTATCACCCTCTATAACATTGTGTACACTTCCCTTCCGGTCCTGGCCATGGGGGTCTTTGATCAGGTATGGAGGAGTTTGGGGTGTAGGCAGAATGGGAGGGGCACTGCTGTGACAGTGTATCTCACTTGTATCTGCCTGAGGGCATTGCAGGAGTAACTCCTCAGCTGGGGCAGTGGGGAGGTTGCAGCTGGCCTATAACTTGCCTGGGTTGCTAGACAAAACCTGTCTGAGAGCTGTGTCACATGGGCATAGGGTCTGACCCTGTCTGTCCTGAGGTCTCCTTTGCCATATGGCCTCCCCACATAGGATGTACCAGAGCAGCGGAGCATGGAGTACCCAAAGCTGTATGAGCCAGGCCAGCTGAATCTCCTTTTCAACAAGCGAGAGTTCTTCATTTGCATCGCCCAGGGCATCTATACATCTGTGCTCATGTTCTTCATCCCCTATGGGGTGTTTGCGGAGGCTACCCGGGATGATGGCACCCAGCTGGCTGACTATCAGTCGTTTGCAGTCACTGTGGCCACATCACTGGTCATTGTGGTCAGCGTGCAGGTATGAGGCAGTCCTGGAACAGTCTGATGGAGAAGGGCACATTGCAGTCCTGCTTTTGGAGGGGTGGTTGGGAGCCTCCTATGACAGCCCCTACTCTCCGCAGATCGGGCTAGATACAGGCTACTGGACGGCAATCAACCACTTCTTCATCTGGGGCAGCCTTGCAGTTTACTTTGCCATCCTCTTTACCATGCACAGCAACGGACTCTTCGAGATGTTTCCGAATCAGTTCCGGTTTGTAGGTGAGGGCCTGTGGCTTTTTTATGAATGAGGAAGGAATTGCAGACATTCTAGGACTAGCAGGGTGGTCACCCAGGGCACAAGTCATGAGCGCTTGGCAGCACCTCTATGCCGGGAACGCTGTGCTGTGCATGCCGTGTCAAGGTCACTGACCAGCGTCCTTGTCTGTGAAAGTTGGGGTGGCGAGGACTAGTCTAGAGGAGCCAGGAGTATGGAGAGGCCGCTGGTTCTGAAATGCGGACAGTGTTCGAGTTGGTGAGACGAGAGCTGCCATGGTGCAGCACACAGCAGTTAGGAAGGCGGCCTCATGGACTCCCGGGGTTGGGCTTGCTGGAAGTCATTTATGGAGGGGAGGAGGGGAAAAGGACATGAAAGACCGTGTGAGAAAGGTGGAGGTTGCCGGGGGGTCAGCGAGGAAGCTCTGCACTGAGTGTAAGGCTGTTCAGAGCCAGTACCAGGGCAGCCATAGCAGGGGCCAGGGTGGGTTTGTGTAGGAGGTGACAGTGGCCTCTGCAGGCCTCAGTGCTTGCTGATGGGTGTCCTGTCAGCACCGACTGCGTGTCGCCCATTCTCGTGGGTGCTGGGGAGGCAGCACTAACGATAGGCACGCTGTTCTCCTGGGTGTCTGTGTGAGAAGTGCTTTGCAGGTGGACAAATAGAATGTCTGGAACTGTACTTCTGTGAAAAACTTCTGAGGCCAGGTGTGCAGCTTAGAGGTAGAGGGCTTGCCTAGTATATGTGTGGCCGTGAGTTCTGTCATAGCACAGACAAAAAGTCAAGTACGGGGGCAGAGTAGTTGGGGGGCTACCAAGTGACCCAGGTGGGAGGTAGGGTGGCTTGGAATACAGTGAAAGACCGTGGGAATCATACATATGGCGAAAATGGGGCCAGCGTGCTAGATGAGGTGTGGAGCAGAGAGGAGGGGAGATGGATGGTGGTTGAGTAAGGGCAGTGGTAAGTGGTAATGCTTCCTGACTTGGAGGAGTGGGCCAGGTGGGGGGTGGTCCACTTGGTGCTTGACGCTTGCTGAACATTCAGAAGAGATGTCAACTAAGGAGGGTAAGGAAGCTGCTCTGCGCTATGGGAGAGAGTTCTGGACCAGAGACAGAGACAGTTTTATATATAAAATATTTCAGGATTTTGCAAGAAGAGGGAAGCCAGAGCTGTCTTAGGTTTTGAGCTTGGAGAAGTAGAACCGTTGGAGAGGAAACTCGGGAAGTGAGGGGGCTGCTGCCCTGGCCAGCTGGGAATTCCTGGGGTGCCAACTCTTGTTTACCCCCAGGGAATGCCCAGAACACGCTGGCCCAGCCCACAGTGTGGCTCACCATTGTCCTCACCACGGTCGTCTGCATCATGCCTGTGGTTGCCTTCCGGTTCCTCAGGCTCAACCTGAAGCCAGATCTCTCTGACACGGTGAGGGGCTGGGCTGTCCATGCTGGGGACCAAGATGGTGGGAGAGGCTCTGCTTCAAGCTTTCCCGTGGCTGTTTCTGAGCCATGTTGTAGCCGCTCACACTGTCATGCTGATGGTGTCCCCTTCCCTGCCCAACCGTAGGTCCGATACACCCAGCTGGTGAGGAAGAAGCAGAAAGCTCAGCACCGCTGCATGCGCCGGGTGGGCCGCACGGGGTCCCGGCGCTCGGGCTATGCATTCTCCCACCAGGAAGGCTTTGGGGAGCTCATTATGTCAGGCAAGAACATGCGCCTCAGCTCCCTGGCGCTCTCCAGCTTTACCACACGCTCCAGCTCTAGCTGGATCGAAAGCCTGCGCAGGAAGAAGAGTGATGGTGCCAGCAGTCCTGGTGGGGGTGCTGAGAAGCCCCTGAAGGGGTGAAGACCCAGACTGGGACGCCCTGTGGTGGTGGCACAGCATACAGGCTGTTGGGCCCCAAGGGACAGCTCTCAGAACTACTGTCCTCATTCCTTGCCTGCCCTGCCTGCAGGGAAGCTCTGTCCCTGCTGGCCCTGCCCAAGGGGAGGGGAGGGATGGCCCAGGCAGGGCAGGGGCTCAGGTGTGGGGACGGAGCCCCATGGGGACCAGCTGTGGAACCAGATGAGGAAAACTGTGAGAGATTATGTCTGCCCCTGCCTTGCCAGGGAGCCCACAGGGAGACTCTAATCTCATTTTTTTTACTCCCATTCCCCAGTGGGGCCTTCGAGCCCCTGTTCCTGAATTACACAAGAATGTAATATGCCGGGAAGCCAGAGGCCTGCCGGGGCCTTTGAGCCCCTCACGTAGTGTCTGTCTCCTTAATTTGTGTTTGTATCGTTTGGCTTTACTTTTTTTTTTTTTTTTTTTTTTTGGCAGATGGAGAACTTTATGTGACTTTTCTGTTAGGTTGGTGTGTCTTAACTCTCCTGGGAAGAGGAGACTGGCACCACTGAGAGCCCTATGTCGTGGTGTGGTTCTCTTGTGGGAAAGAGAGGTTACCAGTGAGGGAGGTGCTGTCAACTCAAGGGTGGAGGGAGAGGACGGCAGGAGGATTCGATCCTTGCCCTCACCTTGAGAGTGAAGTTTTCCTTTCCCCAGCGCACACATATCCTGGATTCCAGGAGTCCTGCTGGTACTGGGCTGGAGCCTGAAAAAGTGACCCTGTTATTCTCAGTGAGTGGGATTTAGTGGGGTGGGGGAGAATTTCTTTCATTGTGAACTGAATCACAAGTTCATTAGCAAATTCCCCTCTCCCCCTCATGTGGCACTTTCTTGCACCTGCACCCCAGGACCCTGAGGTAGAGGAGCAGGACAGGAAGCTGAGCCTCTGAGGGGGCTAATGAGAGGCTGCTGCTCTACACAGTTCTCCCTAAGGATGAGGTCCCACCCTCAGGGCCCAGCACCTGGGAGGAACTGGGGTCCATGTTCAGGGTTGAGGAGGAGGAGGTACAGAACTGCATTGAGGCTGGAGACCACTCAGTGCCCAGCTCAGTCAGGACAGGGCTCCCTCAGAGCTGGTCACAGCCTGTCCTCTCATCCACACCCCAACATAGCTGCTACCTTATCAGCCTGGAGAAGAGCCCTTTCCTCTTCTTTGGTAGCTGGGGTAGGGGAGCTGGGACTTGGTGCACAGACCATCACTGGTCAGTGGGCACAGAGGGGCCCCAGAGGAGCTGGAGTGGCCAGGGGGTGGGGCTGGCGCGGGCAGGTCGGGGACAGGGAAGTCTTGGCAGGGAAATCCCCTTTGGCCACAGTTTACAAACTGAGTATTGTGTCTGTCTGTGTGTCTCTCAAGGTGAGAGTATGATTTTTATACCAAAGAAGAAATGATTTTTTTTTTCATATTTGGTTTGTCTATATTATATAAATATATAAATATATATATACAGTTATATATATATTATTTTTGGTTCTCTCTCATTTTTTAAGGAGGGAGGAAAGTATCAAGTTGTGTTGAGCTGTAATTAAGGAACATTCTGTATAATTTATGACACATTTCTATACTTGCAAAAATTATATCATTTTATGGATATAAAAGAAAAAAGTTTTTATAAAATTTCGATTTCTGAAAAATGTGTAATTTGTCTCTTTGCTGTTATTTAAGGCTGGTGGTAAAAGTAATGGCAGAAGCTGCCCCATAAAAGGAATTAATAGGTGGATCTGGGGGAGGTGGGGAAAGAACTTCAGGGGGACATGGGACTTTGGCGGGATAGGGGCAGAGCCTTGGGACTTGGGTCCTGCTGAAGGTTTAGAGCCACTGTTCCCAGGCCACTTGTCCCTAATGCATGCTGGATGGTGTGTGTGTGTGTGTGTGTGTGTGTGTGTGTGTGTGTGTGTGTGTGTGTGTGTACAACTATGAGGGGGACATTTAAGAACCTTGAACTGGGCATCCTTCTCTGCCCGTCTCCTAAGCTCCTTCCTGAGCCTTCTGGCCCTTTCTGGGAAGACTTGGGGCCCCTGGCCAGCTCTTGTGGCTATCCCTGTCCTCATGCACTGTGGGCTGTAAACAAGAGGCCAGCAGCCCCTGCCCAGCCATTCACATCCAGATCGAATGCTGGGTGCCAGTCTGGTGGGACCCCTCAGCCATAGCCAGCCTGCATGCAGCCTGAAGATACTGAGGGATCCCGGTAGCTAGCCTGTCCCACTTTTGGTCTCATCAGCCCAGCCTGGGGGCTGAGATTGGGGGAGGGGGGCAGTGGTGGGAATTTTCTTTCGTTTTGAGCCGAATCCCAAATTCATTAGCAAATGCCCCTCCCCCCATCCCATGGCTCGATCTTGTAGCTACACCCCAGGACTTGGGGGTCGACAGTGGAGATCAAGCGAAAGCTCTGTAGCTTTACCTCCATCTTGGCGCAGCCTTCCTGTGTTCTAAGGTTTGCTCAACAGAGACTGATCTTTCTCCTCCTCATGGCTGCGTCCTTCATCTCTTGAGGCCTTCCTTGGTGAGCTCACTGTAGACACGGGCACCACAGTCTTCCTTCTATCGGCTCCTGTCCCTCCATGTTCCCCGTGGCTTCTTCGCTGTGTCAGTGCCCTGCTCTTCTCACGTCCCAGCTTGGCTCATCCTCAGCCTCCCCGTTCCTGAGTGCATTCACCTTGAATGAGTGAATTCCTGCTTGCAGGTTCCCTCCGCTGTCAGGACAGTCCCACCTGGGAGGCGGCACAGTTCAGGCAGTCTGGCTGCCCAAGGTCGTTGGGCTCTGCCGCCTTCTGCCTGGGCTCCCAGGGAACACTGATGACCTCTCTGCCTGGGTCACTCTCTTTTTTTCTTCCCCCCCACCTCTTCTCTTCCTCTCCTTCTTGTGTTAGGCATTGAACCCTTCACTGTGAGCTTCCTAGTGCTTTTAAAAATTTATTCAGAGACGAGGTCTCACTAAACTGCTAAATCACCCAGACTGGGCTTGAATTTATTTATTTATTTATTTATTTTTAAAATGTATTTATTTATTTTTCTTGTTTCAGAACCTTTATTTGTTTATTCACTCATTTTTATGGCCCACTCAGCCCACCCCGAGGGCAGGGCTGGTGCAGCATGTGGTGCCAGGGATTGAACCGCGGTCCCTGAAGCTGCCCAAGCTTTCCCAAGCAGGCGCTTTAGACCACTGAGCCATCCCGATGGGCCCCTGGGCTTGAATTTATGATTTTCCTGTTTTAGCCAACAGAGCTGTAAGATCTGGAGCGATAGCTATAGATTCAGCTCTCCTCTGTTATGCAGGGGCATAATAGGCACATGCCCTTGGGGACAGTTCCTAGTGTGTCCCTCCATGTGGGAGCAAGGAGGGGAAGCGTGTGGCCTCTATTTGCCTACTGGTAGAAGGGAGAGGCCCACAGCCCAGGGGATGGGCTCTGCTTCCTCGCTTCTCTGCTGTCTACCAAGATCTTCCTGGGTCCTAGGGCAGCCTATTCCAGGCCTGTCTACAGGAATATTTTTCTGGAACCTCTTGTGTTGCTATTCTGAAGCTAGCTAGTTTCTTTTGTCCTTATTTGTTTTGTTTTTTCTATATTTAGGGCAAGGCTTACAGGGTCTCACTATGTAGATTGGACTCATAGTGATTCTATTCACAGCCTCCCACGAGCTGTGGTTACAGGCTTGTACCACCACCACACCCAGTCTTAACTGCTGAATCAGTGCACCCTGGGGGCAGGGCCTGCATGGCAGGGATCAAACCTGGGTCCCTGTGCTCTCTCTGCCTAAGCAGGCACTTTAGTTTGCTGATCTATCAGGCCGGTCCCTTTCTCTTCATTGGGTTCCAGTTTTTTTTTTTTTTTTTTTTTTTTTTAATTTGGTACAGGGTCTACAGGGTCTCACTACACAGATCAGACTCCTAGTAATCCTGTTTTCTGTCCCCCAAGCGCTGGGATTACAGACGTGCTCCACTATGCCCAGTTTCAGTTGCCATTGGCTTACCCTGGGGGTGGGGATTGAACCCTGGTCCCTGTGTTTGCCTAAACAAGTGCTTTAATCCACTGAGCTATCTGGCTGGCCCTTCCAGTATCCTTTTTTTTTTTTTCAGGACCAGAGATTAAACTCAGGACCCTGCGCTTGCCAGGCAAGCACTTATTCTACTGAGCTGTTGAGCTGTCTCCCTGGGCCCTCCCCTTCTAGTATTATGATTTTGACCTCAAGTTTATCTCCTTATCTAAACTGGCATGTGACCTGATGCTGTTAAGTGACCCTCTATGAGTTTCTTGTGTATGTTACAGGCCCCTAGATGGAAATTTATTTTCCAATACATGTGGTTGTTACAGTATCTTATTATGTACTTCCCTCTGACTCTCGCCGATCCTTCTGTTTTCAGCCTCTCCAGTGCTGGGATTACAGGTGAGCAACACTGTGCCCAGTCTGTAGCTGCTCAGCCCACCGTGGGAACAGGGCCAGGGCAGCATGTGGTGTGCAGGATTGAACCTCAGTCTCTGTGCCTGCTTAAGCTTGCCTAATCAGATGCTTGAGTCTGCTGCGCTATCTCATTGGCCCCATATAAAGTCTTGGAGGTAAACTTCCAAGCAAAATGCAGCTGTTGTGTACCACTCCTTTTCTTTCTTTGGGGTACCGGTGATCGAACTCAGGACCTTGCACTTGCCGCCAAGCAGGTGCTTAAGCTTCTGAACCAGCTGTGTACCAGGAACAAGAACACTTGTTCTGCCCATGAATAAGAGATTTCTGCAGATTATGGGCAGCTGGATGTGGTGGTGCACACCTGTAATCCCAGTACTGGGGAGGATGAGGCAGGAGGTTGAGTTTGAAACCAGCTTCAGCTACATAGTTCAAAGCCAGCCTATGCTGCAAAGTGAGGCTGTCTCAAAAAAGAAAAAAAAAAAAAAATTAAGGGCAACACATTATTCCCAAAATATTAATTTTGAGTTTTGTTTATTTTATTTTGAAACAGTATTACTATGTGGTTCAGAGACTGTATAACAGGCTGGCCTCACACTCATAGTGACCCACCTGCCTCAGCCTTCCTTGTGCTATGGGCTATAATTTATAAACTTGGGACTAATTTAAGATTGAGAATTTTATTTATTTATTTATTTATTTATTTATTTATTTATTTATTTATTTATTTATTTATTTATTTTTTTCAGTTCTGTGTCTTTATTAACAAGAATTAAAAAGATGCCAGACCTGGCAAGCAAAGGGTGAGGTGAGGTACCGGACAGGAAAGTGGGATGGGTTCAGGACTGGAGATTCGAAGGCAGACAGATGGTCTGGGAGGGATCAAGATCAGCTCCTGGCAATAGACTAGAATGTGCCCAAAGGTGAGCTTTCAGGCACTGGGGCCTCCAGCTAGTTCTGCAGGATTGTGCAGTTGGGGCTGGGGAGGCAGGGCAGGTCAGGCTGGCCAGGAATTAAGATGGAGAATTTCAAAAGTTGATTTTTCTCCAACTGTAAATTAAACATAAAAAGACAAGTCCTCAAATTTAATTCTAGAGTAAGGAAAAATAAAGATCTGATCTAGCAATTTATACCTTTTTTTGTTTTCCTTCTTACCTGTATAGGTTATAAAGCTAAAACTAAATGCCTTGAAAAGTTAACTATGCTATGCTTTGGTTCTAAGATTATTGTTTTATTTTGGTACCAGGTATGAAATTCAGGACTTTGTGCTTTCCAGGTAGATGCTTATGCCCGGAGCTTTCTCCCCAGCAAGATTATTAAATAAATAAGTAAATGTAAGTGTTCATAACAATGTCTAAGTCATCAGTTGTTAAATACAAATTCAAGTATTGTTGGCTTCTTTTTTATTTTAGACGGGGTCTCTGGTTCAGGCTGGCCTTAACCTCAGTATGTATCCCAGGCTTGTCTGAAGTTTCTGATAGTCCTCCTGTCTCAGCCTCCTGTGTGCTGACATTACAGATGTGCAGCACCACACTCAGCTCTTGTATTCTTAAAGTTTATAAAATGTATTATTGGGGCCTGGCAGGATGGCTCAGTGGTCTAAAGCGCCTGCTTAGGAAAGCGTGGGCGGCTGCAAGGACTGCGGTTTGATCCCCGGCACCACATGCTGCGCCAGCCCTGCCCTCAGGGCAGGCTGAGCCGGCCATAAAAAAATAAAAATGTATTATTGTTGTTGTTTTGGAGACAAGGTTTTACTATGTGGTTCTGCCCTGGAACTTGTGATGGTTCTCCTCACTCAGCTTCCAGAGTTCTTAGCTTACAGGTGTACATCACTATGCCTGACTGTGCTTTTTATAAATTATTAATATGTGTAAAGGGTTAAGACTGCTTTCTTAAGTTGACTGAGAGATAAATTTCTATTTTTTTCTTTTATTTCTTTTTATTTTTTTATTTTTTGGGGGGAAGGATCTACAGTGTTCAGGGTCTCACTACCAGATGCAGGGATCGGCCTGTTTACAGCCTCCCAAGAGCTGGGATGATAGGCATGTGCCACCACGTCCAGTCTTAATTTTCTTTTCTAATGTATTTGGTACAGGGTCTCACTATGCAGCTCAGACTTGTAACGATCCTCCTGTTTTCAACCTCCCCGGCACTGGGATTGTAGTCAAATCCCACCAATGGTTGGCTCATTGAGCCCAGAGATAGGGTCAGCGGGACATGTGGTTTTGGGGATTGAACCTGGTCCCTGCACTTGCCAGGCAGTCATTCAGTCCACTGAGCTATCTTCTCACCAGACCTAAATTTCTAATTTTTTTTATTTTTTTATTTTATTTTATTTATTTTTTTTTGTGGGACCAGGGTTCGAACTCACGACCTTACACTTGCCAGGCAGGCACTTGTGCCATGGAGCTATCTCCCTGGCCCCAATTTCTAATTTTTTATTTTATTTTATTTATTTATTTTCTTGTTTCAGACCTTTTGTTTGTTTATTTATTTTTATGGCCAGCTCAGCTTGCCCTGAGGGCAGGGCTGGTGTAGCATGTGGTGCTGGGGATCGAACCATGGTCCCTGCAGCTGCCCAAGCTTTCCTAAGCAGGCGCTTTAGACCATTGAGCCATCCTCCCAGGCCCTATAAATTTCTAATTTTTAAAAACTCTTTTTTTTTTTT